>CAJHQP010002822.1:0-77647 GCA_905132765.1 Moricandia arvensis | reverse complement strand
AAGAGAGAGTTATGAGTATGATACTTTGGGATCAATAAAAAATGCATATTGTACCAAATAGTAAATGTGTAGTTTGCAAATTTTAGCTTCTTCCATGTATATGCACCTTTTTTATTTATATGTATATAACTTTTTAACAGTAATTGTATGTTTATAAACCAAAAACTTCTTTTCTTTCTATTCTAAAAAATAAAGTCCAAATACATATGTATCAATATATAAAGAACTTAGAGCATATGTATTCATCAGTTTCTCATGCTTTCTCTCTAAATACTATTAGCAGACAATTTAATAAATTATTAAATAAAAAGTTTTAAAATAACATACACCATTACAAAAGAGATATGTGTAATAATAGTTTTTCAACATTTTTTAAAGTCATTAACGAGAAACTATTATATGCTTTTCTACACTTTCTCTCTCTTCTATTTTGTTATTATTTGTTTTTGGTGAGAGATTCCTTCCAGAACTCACCACTAATGTTGCATTTAGTTCTTTCATTACTTTCACCACCCAAGAAAATATTAAGTTTTTTTTTCATTCTCCTGATGTTGCTTCATATTTTTTTATTACTATCACTTTTTGTATCATACTTATTTTGGAAATGTTTTGTTATTAAAAAAATATATATATATATATATATATATACACAACAAAACAGAATATATATATATATATATATATATATTTATCCAATGTTAAAGTTTAGGAAAGTATTAGAAAGTATTTAAAAATAGATCATCAAAGATTATGCGAAATACATGAATACTTTTATCCCAAAATATCCAAAATAATCTGAATTATTCAATTTTTTTTATCTAACTCGTCTAATTTCTCAATATATTAATTGAAATAACCAAATTTTACTTGAATTACCCGAATTACCTAAGATAATTGAACTGAAACCAAACAGGATCCCAATGTTTGGGTATTAGATGGTTATATTTTTACCATTCGAAGACTTGGACCCAAAGCTATCTAAACTGAGAAATTAAGGTGTAAAGACATGATTGTCCATGACTAATGGACTTCTCACACCCGCTCACTCGGTTCATGGATTTCATTCCGTGCGACAGGCAGTACACTAATTTTTCAAAAGCTTAAAAGACTTGTTTACTGACTTTGCAATCACCACATGACCTTTTTCCCTTGTTTCGGTTTCACTAATAATCATGAATCACTTCTTTCTAAATGTGTAATAGAAAATATAAATATAATTTAGTGATATAAATAACCAAATCAACTCTATTAAACATTACATGCTATACCACAAACCATAATGTTATGTAACAATTCCTAAATAAATCTTAAAATCCATTACTCCAACTATCAAACATTCTAAATGTGAGAGACCTAATAATAGATATCAACTAGCATTGAATCCACACATATGCGCGGGTATATTTTTATTTTTGAAAGTAATATTTAAAATTTTAAAATAAATTTTCTATATCAGTTTTATCTTTCTGTATATAATATTATTTTGAAAAATTTATATCTGGTGAAATTTGTTTTTGATGAAAGTTTACAATTAATACATTAACTAGTTTTGTTTGTATATAAAATATAACAACATATTAGAAAAAAAACATTAAACATTAGTTTTATATGAATTATTAATAATTTTATCAGAATTTTTTTGAGAATTTTAATTTTCGAAATGTTAATATGTGAATAAATTAAATTAGTTAATACTATATTTTGAAAATATTTTTTTATTTTATATATTAATTTAGTTTTGTGTTTTTGTTATAACCACAAAAAATCATATGGGAAACAAATCAATGTTTATTTTGTTTTATATAAAAAGTTAATAATGTAATTTTTAACAGATTTTGGATTTATTATTTCATACCAAAACTAGTTACCCAAAAACAAATAAAATCTATTAGGATTTAGATATGAATCTTTTCTTAATAATCTCATTTAAATATATTTAGGTCGGTTTGTGAAATTATAAACGAAATGGTTCAACCGTTCAAGTATGACTCTCGTATAGTAGTTTTTTAGAGTGATTCTATTTTTTGTAAGGTAGATACTTGAAAGAAAAATATGATATAAAAAGAAGAGTAGGGATATGGTTATCTAATAACGTAGATAGTTGGAGGATCGTATACAAAAATCTTGAAAGACGAATGTAAAAAAGAGTAGGCAGCTACAGAAAACGCGAGTGAAAAATAGGATTCTAGCGTTTTCTCTAGTCGCCTCTTCATCTTCTGACCCACCCTGCAATCTGCTTCACAAACTCATCAGGTGTTTGCTTTTTTTTACACGATTTCAGTTTTGATTTCTGTTTTGTCTGATTACGGGTTTCGACATTGTCTATCTCTAGGGTTAATCGATTAGGACTCGGGAACCCACTTGTGATGCTGTTAGATTCATTCATCCGTTTCCTTATTCACGCTTCGATTTTGATCAAGTTTCGTCGAGTTGTTAGCTTTTTTTGTTAATGGGTTCTTGTAGCTTGATTAGGTTTTTACTTTTGTTTGCTTTGATTGTATGAAAGTTAAGTGTTGTGATGTGTCCTTTTGAAATTGTAAAGGAGCCATCTCTGAAGCAAAAACATTACTTGTTAGATTGAATGGAGTGCAACCGAGACGAGGGCTTAAGGGCAAAAGAAATCGCAGAGAACAAGTTCAAAATGAAAGACTTCGCTGGAGCCAAGAAGTTCGCCTTGAAAGCTCAAACTCTCTTTCCAGAGATGGAAGGTGTTTCTCAGATGTTAGCTACTTTCCATGTCTTCATCGCTGCTGAGACCAAACTCAACGGTGGGGATGTTGACTGGTACGGGATACTCGACGCTAATCCTCGGGATGATAACGAGACGTTGAAGAAAAAGTACAGGAGGCTTGCTCTCATGCTTCACCCTGACAAAAACAGCTCTGTAGGAGCTGATGGAGCTTTCAAGCATGTTTCCGAAGCTTGGAAGTTCTTGTCTGATAAGGACAAGAGAGCGGCTTATGATCGTAAGAGGTGTTTCTACACAGTGTATCAGAAGGTTTCAGTCTCTTCTTCTAACAGCGGCTTCTGCAGTTTCGCCAACACTAGTTTTCCTTCAAATGTTAGGCCACCGCCGGCTCAGAAAAGCAATCCGCCGCCAACACAGAAGAAGAACATTCCACCGACCACCCAGAAGAGCAACAAGCCAGTTGGTAATGCAGGTCAGAGTGGTCATCATCATACAACAGCACCGAGCTCATTTACTGCAGCCGAGTCATCAGGGCAATCAAAGCAGGATACTTTCTGGACAGTGTGTAGGAGATGCATGATGCAGTACGAGTATCTTAGAACATATGTCAACTGTAACCTTCTGTGTCCTAACTGTCTACAGTCTTTTTCAGCAGTACTAGTCCCTAAACCGGGTATGTTAAGCGGCCATTGGAGTCGTCTCAACAATGTAAAGCCAAAGTCAGCTGATGCTACTTTCAACAACTCCAAGTGGTCATTCTCAAGAACCAGCAGTGCAGCTCATGCTGCAAGTGTGGTTCAACAGGCTTATGAGAAGGTAAAGAAAGACCGTGTGGAGGCAAAAGCAACTGCAAAAAGAGAAAAGAAGAATGCCAAAAGGAAGTGCACTACTACTGATTCGTCTTCTTCTTTTAAAAAGAGGAAGGTAATAGGAGAAACCGAGACAGGTTGCTCTGGTGGAAGAAAGGTCATTTACTATGTGACTGGTGAAACAGGAAGGAACATGGGAAAGTTACATGGAACTAAAGAGAGAGCATCTCCCAGGCTCAAGAAAAAGATTAGCAAGGAGGCTGTAACAAGGGAGGTGAAGTCGAGCTAGCGGTCAGAATCAGTTGAGGTAGTTTTTTGAGTTATAAAGGCTTAACTGTATTGTTGATGTGTCTACTATATATCAGCTTCAGGCCATCACTCGTAGGATATATATATTTTGTATTGCGGGTTATTTGGTAATCTCTTGGTTCTAACATTGTAGAGAACAAGATGGGTCCTTTTTTGGGTAGATGATTGCAAACTACTACATTTTAAGACAGATTCAATGTTGTGTCAAGTTGTGTTTGTAGCAAACAATCATCACTTGTTATTTTGTTCCTATTAAACTAGAGAGGCAACAGAGAGAGTGCAACAGGTTTTGTCTTCTTCTACTTTAGAACCTAAATCCAAATGGTGATGATAGATGAGCTTGTTCGACTGTATATTATTCCACCGAGTGGAATAAAGAAGAGAAGGAAGTTCATAGTTCTCAGAGAAAGGTTGTCGCTGTAAAAAATCCGCTAAAATGTGGAACTCAATCTCGAAAGGAAGAACAAGGCTGGTTTTGGTTCACAATCAACATCCAAGTCTCAGGCTCTTGCTATGACGAAGCCTCCTGGTCCTGGTGTTGACGTGAAGAGTTAAGTTAAAAGAGAATATGGGTCAGAACAAGACCGGTTCTACTTTACAAGTTGAAGTTGTTGCTGCTAAGAAGCCCGAAATACAAAGAACTAAACTGAAAATTTTATTCTGTGTGCCCAAGCGTGCGGTGGAGGATATGGGTAAAGATAATAAAGAAAGGGTAAGTGAATAAAGAGAATAAAGAAAGGGTAAATGGTGCAGTCGTGCAGATGTTGGATCCCTCACGAAGACACATAATGGAGCGTGTTGTTTTGATTTAGAGGAATGGGCTGTTAGTGAAGTTTGGTCAATGCAAGTGGATAGAGAGGAAAAGAGAGGAGTTGAAGGAGAGGATTGGGAAACTTAAAGCTTCAAATGTGACTTTGAATTGAGAAAATTACACTGAAGCACACTTTCTTAAATTTAATAACACAAAACATACTTTAAGCTGGCTGTACACTTTGGGACAAGTGAAAATTCCAGTTAGGGGCTGCCATCCGTCATCTCCATCCAGATGATCCATCCAGATTTTATGGGGTGTTCGTTTCTTCATCCAGATGAACCATATGAATGAGCCATCTGGATGAACTTCATGTTCGTTTCTTTTTTTCTATCTCCATCCAAATGGGTGTAATGAACAAATTACAAATATACCTTTATTTTAATTTAATCATATGTTTGATATTAATTTTAACTGTATTAATTTTATTCAGTCTAAAATATATACACTACAATTATTTTAAAATTAGCGTTTTGACATTTTGATGTTTTTGTTTTTGTGATTTTGGCGAAAAACGTGTTTGCGGGTTAGGCAGTAAAAAGTGTTTTCGGCGGAAAAACAATTTTTTTTTGTTTTGACAGGAAAACACACATTTTTTTATTTTGGCGGGAAAAACACATTTTCGGCTTTGGCAGAAAACATGTTTTTCGGCTTTGGCAGAAAAACTTGTTTTTAGCTTTTGGCGGGAAAAACGCATTTTCGATTTTGGTGGGAAAACCCGATTCTATCTAGATGAATTTAGTACACAAAACCTTTTTGCGGTTTTGGTAAGAAAAAACATTTTTGATGTTTTGGCAAGAAAACGCGTTTTTAGGTTTTGGCGGGAAAATGCGTTTTACGATTTTGTTGGGAAAATACGTTTTTACGGTTTTGTCGGGAAAACGCGTTTTTGGTCTTGGCGAGAAAACACGTTTTTGCGATTTTGACGGGAAAACGCGTTTTTACGGTTATGGCAGGAAAACGCGTTTTTTACGGTTTTGACTAGAAAACGCGTTTCACAGTTTTGGCAGGAAAACGTGTTTTTGCGGTTTTGGCGGGAAAATGCGTTTTTGCGGTTTTGGCAGGAAAACGAGTTTTTGAGGTTTTGGCAAGAAAACGCGTTTTGGCGGGAAAATGCGTTTTTGCGGTTTTGGCGGGAAAATGCGTTTTACGGTTTTGGCGAAAAAACACATTTTTGGTTTTGGCAGGAAAACGCGTTTTTGCAGTTTTGGCAAGAAAAAAACATTTTTGCGGTTTTGGCGAGAAAACGCGTTTTTACGGTTTTGGTAGGAAAAACGTTTTTTAGGTTTTGACGAGAAAATGAGTTTTGGCGGAAAAATGCGTTTTGGCGGGAAAATGCGTTTTTGCGGTTTTGGCGGAAAAACACATTTTTGGTTTTGGCAGGAAACGCGTTTTTGCGGTTTTGACGGAAAAAAACGTGTTTTTGCGGTTTGGCAAAAAATGCATTTTTTATTTTAGTGAAAAAATGAGGTTTTGTCATTTTTTTGTGAGTGACAAAATGATATTAGATCTAAGCTTATTGTTTGTGGATTGTATAAGGGATATAATAGATATTGTACCATTTTGAGAGAACCATCTCCATCCAAATGGTCCAAATTGGTTGAGCTTGATGAACTTCAAAATTAAGCCTAAAATTTGAAAATCATCTAGATAAACCATCTAGATGAGTTGTACTTTTAGTGTCTAAACAAACAAAACTCTCATCTCCATCTAGATGGATCATCTGGATGGTGAAACGAACAGACTCTTAACCTTTTAACTTAATCTAAACACAAACCAATTCACATATGTTTTGTTTTTATTTTCTCCTCTTATTCTGAAAATCTATGACAGATTACTTAGCCGAAATCTAAAAAAAACAAAGAAAAAAAATTCTTCCCCATTTTCCGGCGGAGATTAAAGTGAATCTCCATCGGCAAGATTTAGCTTATCCTCTACACAAAAAATAAGAATGAAATTAAACATGTCTTTTGATATTTCCAAGGGACTATTGATTTAGAATTATAGTGTTCTAAAAATACAAAATGTCAAATGTGTTATACACCATAAGGTTGTGGATGGCCCATAACCTAGAAGATCAGTCCAAGCCCACATGTCCAAGACTCAAAGGCGCCAAGGCCCAGTATGGAGAGAAGCCCATGTCGCCTATACCCATTATGTCTTAGGCGGTTTACTTATGTATTGGGCTAAGGCCCATAGTATTATGTATCTAGAGTTTTCACCTTTATGTAATCCTTATATAAGGACATCTTATGATCAATGAAATATACACATCTTTCACACCTCTTTTACCTTCTATTTACAACACGTTACCAGCAAAATAGCCTCTAATACCCTAAGCTAAAAACCCTAATCTCTAAAAGATCTCTCTCTTTCTTTTCTCTCACTGGCGGCCACATAAAACCCTAATCTTACCCGAACTTCAAAGAGGTCGTTCTCTCAAACCGTGAGGACCCAAAAAACGATCAAGATATCAAAACGAAGCTCTTGCCGAGACAAACCTATCGGTGCAAGCGTCTTGTCGATCTGACCAGAGACGCGCCCTCACGCACAGATTCTGTGTGCGCCGCACATCATGCTCTCTCTCACCTTGGCGGCTCAATAAACCCTAATTTCGGCGTAACTTCAAACCGACCGTTCTCTCAAACCCTGAGGACCCAGACGATGATCCACATATCAGTTTGAAGCTCTCGACGAGAGGAATCAGTTGCCGCAAACAGCTTGACGATCCGATCTCTGACGCGACCTCACGCTCAGCGACAATACGCGTCGCCGACTTGCCTTTTGGAACCCTAATCCGATACCAACAGGAGTTTCTAGCCGAATTCAAATCCTGTGAAAGATAAGTTTATCATACCTTAACTGATTCATGTTATCTTGTCTAGATTATGGTGTTCATGTTATCTAATACTCCTTGTTTTGTTTCATGAGCTGAGAGGAGTCGATGCAACGATGTAAGCACACAGCTGTTCGTGATCCGACAACATGACCACGAACCAACGAACTCAAGCTTGATCAACTGGCGGTTCTTCCCTTCTCGGTGTACCATTCAACCCTACATGAGGTTGAGGTAATTTGAAATCCTTTAGAGAACCCATATCGAATTTGGATTGCTTGAAATAAATTAAAACTATAAAATCCTAATCGAAAAGCTAGGATAATAGATCAACCCCCTATGAGTAAATCGAAGCTCATTATCTTAAGTTCGATATCCCCATTGAGATTGTTAAATCAATTAAAATCGAAACCTTAATAGGTTTTGAATCTCAAAATCCTAATGATCTAAATGATCAAATCTAAAACCCTAGCCGCATACATGTATATTACATGTTATGCAAGAAATCTATCAAAACCCTAAAATTTATTTTGATTGATCTGAATTGAATGATTGCTTGATCTGATTACTTGATTAGAACTGTTTAGTCTTGCATAATTGATGAACTGATCTTGAAACCCTAAATTCGATTTTGGTAGAATCCGGTTTGCATATTTTGAAACCCTAATCTGTTTTTATTTTGATTAAGCATTATGTTTGGATGTTTTAATCAGTAATGGGATTTTGAAAACCCCAAATTTCGAATTTGATCTTAAAGGGCCTTGAAACCCTAATTACCACAATTAATAAAATCGGGTGGAGAATTGATATTGAGTGATTTAATTAATTATTTCATGAAAGCTAAGTTGATAGAATTAATTGATGCATACATACTTAGACTATGTGGTCGTGTGACCTAATGACCTAGTGGTCTTATGCATTCATCTTAGGGATAATGTATGGATGTGTGGCCTTGTCTATCTTAGACTCATAGCACCATTACCTGGTTTGTCACTGCATGCACATATGGAACCCTCTCACTAGGTTGTTGCATGATCTCATGGCCGTGTGGCCTTAGCACATATTCCTTGACCGCATTATCTTGTTTTGATAGCATCATGGTCGAAATAGTAAGTGTTTTGGTCAAGTGACCTAATATGTGAAATCCGTGTGTTTTGACTTGTTAATTGCATGAATTCTTAAAGTTCTTGAATTGATTGATAATGTGATTCAGATGTCGAGATTCGAACCCTCGATTACAATGCCCTAAATCTCTCAGGAGATAATTATCTGGAATGGGTAATGAATACCACAGTTGCCCTGAAGTCTAGAGGACTCGGGAGATGTATCATTGAGGGCAATAAAATGACTGAAAGTGAAAAGAACAGAGCCATAACAATTATGCGCTATCATCTCACTGAGGATCTAAGGGATCAGTACTTGGATATCAATGATCCCTATGACCTTTGGTCAAAACTAAATTCCAGATTCTCAATGGTATTAAGGCGAAAAGCAAACCATGAATGGAAGATCCTCAGGTTCTAGGATCCGTGGATGACTATAATACTGCTCTTATGAGAATCGCCTATAGCTTTGAACTATGTGGCGAAGTGGTAACAGATGAGGACTTATTATATAAGACCTACTCTACATTCCATTCAAAGGATATATTGTTATCACATAAGGCCAAAGGTTTCACCACCTATAAAGACTTATTGTCATGCCTATTGGAAAATGAGCAGAGGAAGCAGAAAATTATAGATACCATCAAAAGATTTGATAAGGTTCAGAAAAGATACATCGAGCAACGTAATAGTGAGATGAGACTTCCTGAAGCAATGAGCTTACAAATGATAAAGAATCCGAGGGACCTAAGTGGCAACACATGGATTGTGAGGCCGGCTTATACATAGACTAAAGAATTGAGAATTCGACATTCTGATCTTGTTTTGGTGTTTTAATTCATGTCTTGTTATGATTTACTTATTATGCACGAATTTATATCTAAAATAGAGTTGTTTTAAGTTTATTTTATTGCTCTTATACTTGCTTGATATTGCTTGATGATATGAATGATTTCTGTTTTATAAAACGTCAATAAGAGCTTAATAAAAGGATAGTCAGTCTATGATAGACCATGGCCAAAGGCATTGCCTAAAGAGGCACGAGTTTATTCACCAAATAAGACCCATTGATTCATAAAGACTTGAGTATGAATGGTTTCCACATTGGACCAATGGGCAAAGGAACCAAAAGTTCCTTCAGTTTCTTAAGAAAATCGCCTAAGGCCTTATAAGAAAATGGTCAAGACTATTCCTACATACTCTATTGATCTAGACTATGCTAAAGATCAATATGATAGAGGCTTAAAGCCATGGTAACCATACAGGTTGACCCACGAAATTTTGGCACTTAATGGCATGACTGGATTAGCCATCATGGTCTAAAACTTGATGCAAAATTTATATTGCAAAAGGCACAAAGAGTTATCCCAAAGGATCTCACGTTGTGTAACATGTGCACAAGGGATACTCATTAGGCTATAATGTCCCAAGTACCACGTGATTAGAGTATGTCCATGAGGGGGAGAAAGGATAAACCATGATCCATGAACATACTACAAATTCTGTGGACCATGGTCTACGACCATGTTATAAGCAGCTTGGCTGGAAACTTCTACATACGCATAGACCATTACCCATAAGGTCTATAAGCTTGGAGACATCACGAGTTTTACATGTATAAGATTGAAAAGCATCAGGCCATATAAGTGAGCATAGATATTCCCATCTCAGATTGATTAAGGATCATGAACCAGACACATACATATACCATCTTAAGAGAAAATCTGAATAAACCACCACAGTCATATGTGCCATATAAGATGGAACCTCATAAGAGAATTGGAAATATATGTTGGATAAGAATGTTTTCTCCACAAGTTTATAAAGGAACCTTGAGCCAAAATATAGGTGATCAGATTGTGGCCAGGTACACAGATTGCATGACTGATAGTAATCTGATTATCCAACATTAAAAGAAGAAAGCTATAAGCTGGTAAAGAGTAAAGAGAAATAGAATGGTGTTAACCATTATGATCTTGGCAAGATCCTCGGACTAGGAAATATGATTTAAGACATCCAAAGAAATAAAGATTATGCAAAGCTAGCTAATCAGCTGCCATACACATTGACCCGAAAGAAAAAGAATATAATGACTAAGTCATGTATATATAAACCAGCTTGCACTACGAGTTGAATTTCCTAGAGAGACATAATAAATTTGCTACTGAGTCTATACAAGATAGACCAATGAGTTCCATAAGATAAGAATCCTCGGAAAGGAAAGGTGCTGAAAATCAAATCTGAGTTTTGTAGGAAATCATCACAGACAAAGAAAATGGTCGACCAATATATGATACCATACAATGGGATTTGGGAAGCCAAACCCCATGGTATTGAAGGTGATTTGGGACACCAAAACACCATAGTATTAAAGGTCATAAGATTGCAATCAATTATGTTATGTATGGACTGCAATGGAATGCAGAAAGAGTATTGGTACCAATGATAAGAATGCGCAAAATAAGTAGCAATTGAACATAATATAATGCGAGGATCATGCACCCACATAAGAGTACTCATAAATATTAAGACTAAAAGAAAGACGTGGGGTTAGAGTACAAAGATTAGGCATATTAGCCATACTTAAGAAACGCCATCAGATAAACCAGTGATAAATAGGTCTTGTGAGGAAAAGAAAGTCGTGAGAGATAGGACATGACCACGTGGCCTTAAAGGTGCTCATGTTCCTACTTAAGGCATTCAAGCATAGCTTGTTACACAACGAGACTCACAGAGACTAAGGAACATACTATAAGGAGATATACTCCTATGTGGTGGATGCTACCATATAATCTCGAATCTAATAATGTATATGAATAGAAGTTCATAAGGTCTGGTCATAAGAAACATATTGACATATAAAGATGTCATGGGTAGCATATGGTTCACTGGATAGATAATAAGAAAGGTACCAGAAAGATGAGAAAAGAAGTTCTCAAGAACAACATTGTTCCTAGCTGTTTATGGACTGAACAAAGCAGTTGTATATTAGATGATAGACTAAGTGATACTTAGCAAAGAGTTCTGTAAGAACCATCAGTCCATATATATATATATATATATATATATATATATATATAAGTGTTCTCTTACAAGAGAAGCTCCTTGTGTTTATATTGAACCAATCCATAGAAAGGTTAAGTGGTTCAGGTCATTGGTTAATCCTTAGAACAGACCATGTTATATGTGTAGGAACTGCAATAGACTTGCAGCAAGCCATGGGCTTGTGTGTGTGAGATAAGCACGTCCTAAACGCATAATAGAATGAGAGATGGTCGTGGCAAGCCATCTGGTCCACGCCTAAGGACCATGCCGACCATAACCATATCTAGTTCCGTTTTCAGCTCTATCCGTCATGTAGTAACCAAGGTATGAGCTTAGGTCATGGTATGAACTTAAGGTACTATCTATCAGCATGTATATAAGTATACATAGGTTATGGTATAGCTGATAGAAAGGAAGTTCTAAGGAACCAAAGGCAGTACGCCAACTGCATTTATACATCACCACGTATGAGCCATCTTGTTGCAGCAACATTAGGCTATAATATCTCAGCCATTCATTGGTAAGTTGTGAGGCATAAATGGACAAGGTCCATGACCTAACATATGGGTCTTAGCATGTGGTGTGGTCCACAATAAGAAAGGTCATGAGATATCATCAAATCATAAGTGTGGACTGCAACGTTTTGACTAACTAGATTTATGTATGGACTGCAATACAAGTGAGCATAAAAGAAGTATGCACATGTATAAGTATGGTCTAGGACCATGACTTAGACATAGATAAATCACATTGATAATGTGGTATAGATAAAGAAAGATCCATCGTAAGGGACAAGCCATTGGCATACGCGGCTAGCATACATCCATAAAGGATAGATGCACCATATCATAAGGAATGTGACTTTGAGTTACATATAGTACCATGATCAGACCATATTGTTTATGGATGAGTTTTGGTCGAGATCAATCTGACCAGAACGCACTATGGTCGAAGACAAACGTAGATACGTCTATATGGACCAAGGCACCCGCGTGATAAGCCAAGGTTCGTAAATGTTTGGGTCCTTAACTCAACATGTCCAAAGCATTCGTGGTATAGCCAAACTAGTATGTCCAGTAGATTCATGGGACATAAGAAGATATGTTAGTAATGTTTGGCCGCATCTTAAAGGTCCATTTGATTGAAACCACGAATGACATCAATATAGACGTAATGGTCGAGGACCATATATCCGACAAGTACATGGAACGGACGAAGGCATAGATGTACGCCTTGTCCTAGTAATAATGGAGTTCCAGGAGACATAAGAAGTTTGAACCAACAATATCTACGGAGGTTCAAATCAGGGGGAGTAATGTGTGTTGTACTCTTTTTCCTTCATTATGGTTTTGTCCCACTGGGTTTTTCCTGGTAAGGTTTTAACGAGGCAACATTAAGCACATTACAAGCTCTATATGGTTATGGCATCCAAGGGGGAGTGTTATAAACCATAAGGTTGTGGATGGCCCATAACCTAGAAGATCAGTCCAAGCCCACATGTCCAAGACTCAAAGGCGCCAAGGCCCAGTATGGAGAGAAGCCCATGTCGCCTATACCCATTATGTCTTAGGAGTTTTACTTATGTATTGGGCTAAGGCCCATAGTATTATGTATCTAAGGTTTCCACCTTTATGTAATCCTTATATAAGGACATCTTATGATCAATGAAATATACACATCTTTCACACCTCTTTTACCTTCTATTTACAACAAAATGTTGGTTTTATATTTACATAAGAATGAAAGTTCGGATCACAAACAAGATATGTTTTCAAAATGGGAGAAACTACCATATCTTGGCCTTTTCAAAAGCAAACATTCATAGCTAATTCTTCAAATCATGATGAGTTTGTTGTACTCCATGAAGCAAGTAGAAAATTGTATAGCTAAGGTTAGTAGATCGACACGTCGGTTCAAGCAATAAAATAGATGTAAATGTAGAGCCAACTATCTTGTACGAAGATAATACAACATGCTTTGTTCAACGAAAGAAGGATATATCAAAGCAGTGGAACCAAACATATATCTTCAATTTTTTTCTCATACACTCAAGAGCTCAAAAATAATAAAGAATTTGAAGTAAAGTATGTTACATCATATGACATTGCAGCCGACTTCTTCATTCGGAAAACATGTCATGATATTGGAATGTACCAGTTACGAAACCTATAAAGTTATTTGATCGAGGAGGAAGAGTTTACGCAGTTGTAATCCTTTTATCTTACAACAAAAATGTTATGAATGTCCAAATCTTCTGCTTCGGAAACATGACAATTGTATGCAAAGAAAATTTAGTGGAATCCAATGTATTTTTTTACAGGTTCATGCACGACTGGTATGCCTTGCAATATGATGAAATCTTATGTAACTCTTTTCTTCATAATATGCATAATTTTTACTTTCTAGGGTTTCGATTTCATACCTCTGAATATAGAATGATAATGAATCTTTAGGCAAACTACTAGTTTGGAGGTGCGACCAATACTTTTTGTGGGTATAATTTATTTTTCTTTTATTTTTATCCCTTAGACATTATTTGAGAAGTGATTTGTCATGTGTCATTACCACATTGATTTTGAGAGAAAAAAATGATTAAATGGCTTAGTAAAATGTGGCATTACTCTCATCTTATTATGTCATGTATAATGTCATTTATAAAATTTACAGTTTGGTAATGTCATTTATAAAGTTTACATTTTTGATAAGATAATAACTTATGTGTATTATCATTTAGTAAAAAAATAATTAATAAATAACTATAAATATAAAAAAAGTTTGACATCAACTTTAGAATTTCAAAATAAAAAAATTGTAGATAATTATACTTTTATCATAAACAATTAAAATTACGAGTTGTACTTTAACTCTATGTAAAAAATAATAATCATGTTTTCAAATTATTATTTTTTGTTTTATAAACGACATAAAATATGTTTGTTCATCAAATGTTACTCGATTCACTGAATTAATCAGTAAATTAATTGTTATTACTTTAATTTAATTTGAATAAAAATAATAAATAAATTTAATTTTCTAATAAAACTTAACTAAATTTTAAAATATAAAGAAAAATTTTCATGTTACCACATTATTAGTATAATTATTCATCTTTACCTTCACTAAAAAATATTTTCACAAACACCTTCTTTATTAATAGGCAAAAAGCTCTTATACTCTTAAATCATACACTTCACATTCTAAAACTCTACCCACCCCTCAAATCTAAATCTTAAGTCGTAGATTAATTAACTTTAGGGTTATAAGTATTTCTCCCTCTTTAAAAATGATGGTAAAAATAGTTAAGATAAAAAATGAAAAATTGTATTAGAAATGTGGTATTCTAGAAAAAAAAATATAAATTAGAACTTTTTAAACTAAATAATGATATATTAAATATAATTATTTTAATTATTTCATACTGATAAAACTAACATAAGGCGACAATAATAGAAGGAGAAAATAACAGAAGGCGACAATAACAGAAGGCGGCAACGAAGGCGACAACCCTAGAGATGGCGGCGGCGCGCGAAGAACCAGTTCTGACGGCAGCTCATCAGTCAAATCGGCAGCACAGACGAGAAGCAGTCCTCCCAGTCCTCGTGGGGCTTCCCCTTGGACGAAGAACCAAGCCCCAGAGGCGAGTCCAGAAGTGGAGATTGTGAACGGAGTCGCCTTTCTCCAGATTCCGGATGCAATCTTCGATGACGCGGAACTCCTGTGGAAAAGCCTCGTGGCTGGCTATTTTATTGGAGATGCTCCCCACGTCGGATCAATTCACGCCACTGTGAATCGAATCTGGTCCTATCCAAAATCTGGATCCAAGATCGATGTTCAGTTCATTGAGAAGAATACAGTGCTATTCCGGATTGAAGATAGTCAAATGAGATCTAGGGTCCTCAATCAAAAATATTGGCACATTGCTGAGATACCATTGGTGTTAAGTGAATGGTCTCCTGAGGCGGCTCTCAACCCTCCTGATCTCTCTGCAATGCCATTGTGGGTTGACTTCAAGGGAGTCCCAAATAAGCTTTTCTCCTATAAAGGCATGAAGTGTCTCACTAAGGCAGTTGGGAAGTTTGTCAAACTTCATCCTAACACTGAGCGTTGCACTCGTTTGGATGTTGCCCGTGTTCTGACTGAAGTGAATCTCCACCAGCCTCTAGTGGACAAGTTAGTGTTCAAGGACAAAGAAGGAACACTGCGGGAGGTCGAAGTGAAGTTTCCCTGGCTCCCACCATGTTGCAATGTGTGTCAGGGATGGGATCATAAAGGGACTGATTGTACGAGTAAGAACATATATATACTCAAACGCACTAGTGACAAGGAGGTGGACTCAAGTTTTGGGCATGTTCCAGCAGCGGTCCCTGTGGGTACCCAGCAAGCTGCAGCAACTGATACTCAGCCTGCACCTACAGTTTTCCTAGGGCTCTTGAAAGAGTTAGAAGCGCTCCCAGTAGCGGCTACAAATGTTGGCACAGAATGTCTATTTGGTAAGGATAGTGTTTCTTCGGAGGAGGGACTGGCAATTAAGTTGTCTGAACCTACTACAGAGGTGTTTACTCCATCTTCAGGGGAGAATTGGACTTCAGCCAGTGATACAAACAAAGTGGCCAGCACTGGAGAAAGGAAGAGGTTATTGGATGATTCTGTAATAATCTCTCCCTCGCGGTTTAGCCCATTGATGGGGGTTGAGGAGGAAGAGGAGGAGACGGATGAGGGTGCAGGAGCTGAGATTGAGGAAGGGAAAGTAGTGGATGGCAAGGTTACTGGTAAGGAGCAGGCTCATCATGCTCCAAAGCGTAGCTCGCTGACTGTGCAGCAGAAGAACACAAAGCCAAAGATAATTCGCTCTAAAGACCTGAAGTTTGTTGGTATGCAGGGACATTCCAGGAAAGCTTCCGGAAGGAAGTTATGACGTCCTTTTCGCTTGGAATATGCGTGGCTTCAATATGTCACGCAAGCATAAGACCCTCTGAAATTGGATTCAGTCTGAGAAACCACTATTTGGTTGTTTATTGGAAACTAGAGTCAGGGAGGGGAATCATCAAAAGTGTATGGATGCAGCTACGCCTCATTGGCAGGCTATTACTAATTATGGGCATCACCAGCTTGGGAGGATCTGGTTTCGCTGGTCTGACAGGGTCATAGTAACGAAACTTCATATGAGTGCACAGATTATCACTTGTGCTGTTCAGATTCCGGAAACAGGTGAGCAATTCATCTGCTTCGCTATCTATGCGTACAATACAGAAGCGGAGAGAATAAGTTTATGGAAATATTTGAGGGACACTCAAGCAGCGTATGCTCACCTTAACATGCCGTGGATATTAATGGGCGATTTCAACGCTACGATATCTTCTACCGAGCACTCACGTCATCAGGACTAAACTCAAGATCAGACTGGGATGAGGGACTTCCAGGAGACCTTAACAGATTGTGGCCTCTCAGATTTATCCTACACAGGTGCACTCTTTACCTGGTGGAATAAAAGAGATGTGGATCCCATTGGTAAAAAACTTGACAAAGCGATGGTCAATGGGGACTGGTTGAGACATTTTCCTCAATTTCATGCCCACTTTGAGGCGGGTGGGGTTTCAGATCATGCGAGGTGTCTGGTGCGCTTATCAGGAGACATTGAAGTAGTAAGGAGACCGTTTCGATTCTTCAACTATCTCACTGAAAATGAGGATTTTTTACCTTCAGTTAATGCTTCATGGACTGCAACGCCACGTTTGTATCACTCCAGAACAGCTCTGACTATGCTTCACAGGAAACTCAAAATGCTCAAACCAATTCTCCGTGCACTGAACAGAACCCACTATGGGGATATCTCCAACAAGACCAAGCAAGCTTATGAGGAATTGTGTCAGTGCCAAAATCGAGTTCTACTTGATCCAAGCCCTGAAAACTGTGCGTTAGAATCCGCGGCATCGGATAGATGGAATAAACTAGTACGCATTGAGGAAAAGTTCTATAGACAAAAATATTGCATTCGTTGGCTTCAAGCTGGAGATCAGAATACCACCTTCTTTCATAGAGTGGTACATACATGGGCCGCCAGGAACTCAATTCGAAGGCTGGTGACTGAGCAAGGGGTTGTTCTTACCTCAACTACCTTAAAAGAGAGGCAGTGGCTCACTTTCAAAGGTTCTTACAGGCACAGGATGCAACTACAGAGGAGATCTTGGTCACAGAGTTATAGGGTCTACTTACTTATAGATGTCCCCCTGCTATATCAGCTTCGTTGGTTGCCCCAGTTACTGCGCAAGAAATCTATGAAGCGCTTCTGTCACTGCCTAATGATAAAGTATCCGGTCCAGATGGGTTCACCAAAGAATTTTATGTCGCAGCATGGAGAATTATTGGTCAGGATTTCATCACCGCAATCCAGTCCTTCTTTCTCTATGGCTTTCTACCTTGGGGGATCAATGCCACGAATCTTACTCTCATCCCAAAGCTTGCCAATGCTGAGAAAATGAAGGACTTCAGGCCCATTGCATGCTGCAATCTCCTATACAAGGTAATCTCCAAGGTGTTGGCCAACAGATTAAGAGGAGTTTTTCCTGAAGCTATAGAACCGAATCAGAGTGCTTTTCTCACGGGAAGGCTACTACTTGAGAATGTGCTCCTTGCATCTGAATTAGTGAATGGATACCACAAGACCAATGCCTCGCAGAGGAGTGCATAAAATTTGACATTTCTAAGGCTTTTGACACGGTCAAGTGGTCATTCATCACCTCGGTACTGCATGCTATGAATTTGCCGCCTTAGTTCATACATTGGATCCATCTTTGCATCTCGACGGCAGCCTTCTCTGTCTCTGTAAATGATAATCTTGAAGGTTTTTTTACAAGTGCTAGAGGTATCAGGCAGGGTTGCTCCCTCTCTCCTTACTTATATGTTATTCTCAGTAATGTCTTGTCCAAGTTACTGAATAAGTCAGAAGAGACTGGCGTTTTTGCCTACCATCCGCAGTGCAAGGGGTTAAATTGATTTATTTGAGCTTTGCAGATGACATAGTGGTTTTTACTAATGGAACAGTGGATTCTCTTCAAGGAACTATGATGGTAATGAAGCAATTGCGACAATCTCAGTCTCCATATCAATGCCACCAAATCCTCTCTGTTCGCAGCAGGTCAGAATCTGGATTCTCTTTTCGCGGCAGCTTCTACGCTAGGTATTCAAGTAGGGTCTCTTCCTATAAGATATCTAGGAATGCCATTGACCACGAAATCGCTCACTGCCCATGACTATGAACCGCTTATTGACAAGATCAGAAGTAGAATGCTTTGCTGGACAACAAAGAGCTTATCCTTTGCGGGCAGGCTCCAACTCATCAACTCGGTTATCTCAGGCACAGTGAACTTATGGAGTTCGGTTTTTATTCTCCTTGCAAAGTGTCTGGCTACTATAAAATTTCATCAAAAAAAACTAAAATCAAAAATATTACTAAACTGAATTTAAAATGTAACAACTACCATAATTTTGAAAATTATTAGTAATGCGCCATGCGAAAACCTCCTAGTCTATCTTATTAAAACAGAAACGTTGAGTTGGACCTAACCTTTATTTTGTAAGTTTTTAAATTAAATACACTTTTTTACGTTATAGGTAAACTTACATTAAATCACTAATATTCTATTATTTATACTACTATCTATGTTTCTAAACAACATACTACTTTCTTTATACTACTATTTATGTTTCCAAACAACACTATAATTAATCTTGTATTCAAACAATATAACATATTAGATATCATCTTTTTAATAATTTCTAAAAATTTCTTTCAAATCATTTAGATAAATTAAACAAATTCAAATAATTTATAAAACAACAAAAATAAATATAACTTATTTTTATAGGTTTAAATACGACAAAACATTTCAATCAATAAAGGATCAATTAAATAATCGATTCTTTTATTTATATTTCCTAAATAATGATTATATCATTTATTAAGTAACATAATAATTCAATAATAGCCATTACATGAAATATACATATATATATATAAACGTTATACAATGTACAATAAATATAATAACAAAAATAATTATGGAAAATGTTCAAAAATATATGTTATCTAAAGAAAAATGATTAACACTAGTGGTTAACAGCAAATTTAGACCGATTATAGTTAAACCAAAATATTAACAAGATAAATTAAAAAAAATTATAATAAAATTAATTAAGCTATTTAAAAGAAGTAACATGATCAAGACATATTTATAGTTCTTGATTATTTTGTATCTATCAATTTTTTTGTCAAAATTTTGCAAAACAATGAATGTTAAAATTTGGATTAAAAGGTGATAAATTATGAAACTATAACAATTTAAATCAAATTGGTTTACATATCGATCATCAATCGGTTCAATCGATTAGTCTCGGGTTTTAGTAATTTTTCATATATGGATATTTTTAAAAATCTAAATTGAATTATCGGATCACCGGATTAACCGGTTTAACCATTGATTTGCTAGAATTTAAAAACACTAATTTGAATGTATAAATATTTTAAATATACAAAATTCTTACAAATTAATAAAATATTTGTTAAGTTATTAGTGAAACTTTTCACCATAAAAATATTTCCGCGCGCGAATTTAGTATTATTATAAAAGCCCCAACTTGATTTGATTCATATTTTTAAAATTGAGTCGCGTCAGATTGTTAAATGGGTCGGGTCGGTTAATTTTTTTTTATTGGGCAATCACTTATTCTAAAACGTGATTTCGTCCCTTAATTTTGATTTTGAAAATTGGATTGGATAGGGGGAGAGATGTGAAGAGAAGTTATATGTTTGGGTGGACTGGTCATGAGCTTGATACTTTAAGGGGAAATAAATAGGGTTCGTATGTTTATTGGGGTTTTAAGCAGTCAACCCAAGAATTATTGGTCAAAAGTTCAAAACTGAATGGGCCGTTTCCCTATTGAAATTCTTTTTAAAAAGAGAGCCCAAAACTAGACAAAACACGTGAGACGCACGTGGGTCTTTCTCCAACTCTCTCGCCGTTTCTAGAGCTGTTTGGGGGTGTTCGTGAGTTATAAAACCTGCAAGTAGTAATCTCTACAACACAGTATGTAAGATTTTGAAGGTACTTCTCTCTTTACTCGCTACGTTTTTGACCCCACGTGAAACACATATTCGGCTTGGTCTGTTTGGTTCCATGTTGCTACCTCCGTCAGGAATTGTTTTTTTTTGTTCTTTCGGCATTGGCGAAATTGAGCTTCGTTTCTTGATTTATTTGGTTTCAGATTAATTTAGGATTTTGATTCTGTGATGGGTTTCTAGTAACTGCTCTGGTTTTGTTGTTTACATTTGTGTGCTGCTTCTTTCATTCTTCCAGTTTTGTTTCAATATGAAAGTTCCAGTTTTGTTTCAAAAAGCTTTTTATGGATTCTAAATGTAAAAAGAAAAAAGCTGCTTTGTGGCATGGCTTTAGATTAATACTATAATTTTCGTCTTAATATTAGGCTTTTGAACTTTTTTTTGGGAACGTTTGGAGAAACATCAGAGATGTCAGACAATGGAAATGATCAACAAATTGATGTCGGATCGGTGGTTGAAGCTGTTTCCGCTGATCATTCCTTTGGTGCTCCTCTCTACGTTGTGGAGAGCATGTGCATGCGCTGCGGAGAAAACGTATGTCTCTCTCTCATTCTCATACACTTACCTGATGTTGTTGTTATGTTTTCCTTGTCCTTCGTCATAGGCTGTAAAAAGTTATACAGGTTGCAACTTTTGTTAACTAATACCGATCTGTGGAACATACTAGTTTCTCCCTAACCTCTGCTCTTTAGTTTCAGCTTTTTTCCAATAGTGTACTTCAGCAATAAGTGGTTCCTGAGATTGAGTCGGGGTGAAACGTAAAGCAATTGATTGGCTATGTCTTTGTGATAGACTGAGAAATATGAGTTTTGATATATGTTGATATTTGTGGTTCTGTGGCAATCAAGTAAAGAAACTTTATCAGCTACTAGTGCATTTCTGCCTTAGTTGTTAAACATTTTCTTGATCTTTCTTCTTATTGCTTTTCCAGGGAACAACTAGATTTCTGTTGACTTTAATTCCTCACTTCAGAAAGGTATGTTGTACTCAGATTTTTTCTTCTCCTTCACTCACTGTTAACTGACCACATTCTGGAGCACGCTTAGCTTTATTGGTTCTATGTTTTATGTAGACCTTTTCTCTGTGCTAACAAAGTTTACTGTTGATCTACTACTTCTGGTTGCAGGTCTTATTATCTGCATTTGAATGTCCGCATTGCGGAGAAAGGTAACAATTAATATGCTTACAAGTTCTCGTTCTGAGCAGGGTGAATCGTTTTGAAAACAGGTTCACTTCAAACAAAGCTTTTAATTTTGTTTCTGATCTATATTAATATTGTAGAAACAATGAAGTTCAGTTTGCTGGTGAGATTCAACCCCGAGGATGCTCTTACTATCTAGAGGTTTCAGCTGGTGATGAGAAGGTTGATGCCTTGATTCACATCTAAAAGTTTTTGTTCTTTTCAGTTCATTAAATGTAGAATGTATAAGAAACATGAATCTCCAGTTTTTAGTTGTCTGTCTCCCACTTCCCAAGCTAACTTTTGCCTTGTTTTTTCTGTTTGTTTGTAGATATTTGACCGACAAGTGGTGAAATCTGAATCAGCCACTATTAAGGTCAGTTGTCTTCTTCCTAGTTCCTGAGGATCTCATTTCTCTTGCGGAATAAGAAAGTTACCTGATTTTACTAAACCAGAGAACTTTCTAAGCTTTCTGAAAACTGTGAATCAGTTTGCTTCTCATAATACGAAAACTGATAGTAGTTATCATGAATACCTTCTTTTTAGATTCCTGAACTGGACTTTGAGATTCCACCAGAGGCCCAACGTGGAAGTTTGTCAACGGTAAGTCCTTAACCATCTTTATATGCGCGGTTCCTTGTCAATAACTGCCCTCTCTTTGTTTTGATTTCCAGGTAGAAGGAATATTAGCAAGGGCCGCTGATGAACTGAGTGCCCTTCAAGAAGAACGCAGGGTATGTTCTCATATACCCAATTTGATTGTTTTACAGGAACCTTAAACGATATATTTTGCTTGACACAGAAAGTAGATCCTAAAACTGCCGAAGCAATAGACCAATTTTTATCTAAACTGAGAGCTTGTGCTAAAGCTGAGACATCCTTCACCTTCATTTTGGATGATCCTGCTGGAAACAGCTTCATTGAGAACCCGTAAGGATATATTCTACTTCTAAATACCCCCACAATGAAGTTATATTTCGTTTTAATTTCTTCTGACAAGCTTACAACTTATGACAGGCATGCTCCATCGCCAGATCCTTCTTTACACATCAAATTCTATGAGCGAACACCAGAGCAACAAGCAGCTCTTGGATATCTTTCTAACTCATCACAGACTGGACAGTCAGAAAGAGACCAAGTTGCACCACCTTCTTCTGCTATACCCCATGGAGCAATCGGAGCAACAGCTGGTCATCGGGCGATTGCTCAGAGTAACAGCACTGATATTTCTGATAATTTGTTCAGATACACTGCCCCTGAAGAGGTAACTTCTTCTGACTCTATGATCACTAGAGAAAATAGTTCATTGAATGGTGATAATATATTTCATATCACATAACTGTTCAGGTGATGACTTTCCCTTCAACTTGCGGAGCATGTATGAAGCTATGCGAGACACGGATGTTTGTGACTAGTATCCTTTTACATTCCATGGGTTTTCTGTAATATGCTTTACTTAAATGTGTTTGCTGGTGGGGCCTCATCACAGATGTTGTTTATCACTTGACGTATAATAGAAATCCCGTATTTTCAGGAGGTTATTGTCATGGCATCTACATGTGATGATTGTGGCTACCGCAATTCTGAGGTTTGATTCCATTTGCTTGATCTTAATAATGATTTTGCAAATGTGGCTGGTCATTGGGTTTATTAACTTCTTCTGGATAATTGTGAGCAGTTGAAGCCTGGTGGTGCAATTCCTAAAAAGGGAAAGAAAATTATCCTCTCTGTGAGGAACATCGCTGACCTTAGCAGAGACGTTATCAAGGTTAGTTTTTTTTTCACATTTCTCTTTAGAAAATGTTGGATAAATGGCGGACCAAGAGAGGTTATAATTCTATGCATCTTAAAGTCACGTTATGGTTATTATGTCCTTTCAAAAAGCCTTACTTTTAACAGAATGCATGTAGTCTTAGTTTTGTATAGGTTTGACAATGGATCTTGGAGATTGTATGTAGCAGATGCTTGTTTGATCTTTCTGGGTTTTTGTTTTAGCACATCTGATGAAATGTTTTTGTTATTGGGAAAACTCCTTTCCTAATGGTGAATATTGTGTGTATTAGTCGGACACTGCAGGAGTGAAAATTCCAGAACTTGATCTGGAACTAGCTGGTGGTACACTTGGTGGAATGGTGACAACAGTAGAAGGGCTGGTCACACAGATCAAAGAAAGTAAGTATGACCTTTCAACATCTAAACATTATCTTTGTTGAATCTGGACTCGTCTTGGTCTAAGTACTCTTTTAGTATCATATATGGCAAATAACTCATCATGATTGTTCTTCCGTACAAACCTCTCATCATTTTGATTTTGGGAGCGTCACAATTCCAGTGATGTTTGTTTTTTCTGCGAGATTTATTATTGCCCATGATGGATTGGAACTCTTATCTGTACTGATAAAAGCGTGATATGGCTTCTCCCACAGGCTTAGCGAGAGTCCACGGGTTCACTTTTGGTGACAGTTTGGACGAGAGTAAGAAGAACAAGTGGAGAGAATTTGGATCCAGGTTAACAAAGGTAGCAACTTTTATTGTTATTTTTTTTGTTTGTTTAGTATGTAATTATACTTAATCTTGTTTGTGATCTACTAGAAAAAAAGCAAATAAGATAACATTTGTATTAGGAAACTGTTTATCTTGTTTTCTTACATTGTCTGTTCTTGCAGCTCCTAAGCTTAGAAGAGCCATGGACTTTGATTCTTGATGATGAGTTAGCGAACTCCTTTATTTCACCTGTAACAGATGATATCAAAGATGATCACCAGCTCACATGTAAGTCCTCTGTTTTCCTTGTCAACTACACCTCAAGCTGGATCATAAAAAGGATCAAAATGGATATTCAGAGGTTGAATTAGTATCCGTCTTAATCCATTCCTTAACACAAGTTGTTTTTGAACTGCAGATGAAGAGTACGAAAGATCATGGGAACAAAACGAGGAGTTGGGTCTCAACGACATAGATACTTCTTCAGCTGATGCTGCTTATGAGTTAACAGAGACAACTAAGTTACCTTAAACCTGAAATGTTGTCACTATGTTACGTGATAGTTTGATATCAATGCCGTAAATTTTTATGGCTTATCACTTATGCATACAAATTACAAGTTAAACCAAGTCATGTTGTGTTAATGTTTGAGCTTCTTTTTTCTTCTTATGAATCGTGTCTGGAATTAAAGGGAAGTCCCTCAAAAACAACCTCCTTCCTTTTTTGCATTGTATTGCAGTTTCGTATGGTAACTTGGCTAAATAAGCCTGATATCCTCCATATCTTTTATCTTCCAATAGAAACAAAACTTAGTTTTTTTTTTTTTTAAACACAACAAAACTTAGGTTCACCTTTGGATTTCTAGCGCGAACTTTTAAATTCACTTCAATTCTAACATCTAATCGAAATATTATGTAGATTAATGAATAAAAAATATTATTTAAAAATCAAAATAGTTAAAAAAGAATAACATAAATTTTAATGGCGGTAACGCCACTAACAAAATTCTAAACCTAAACTTTATATTCTAAATTTAAATCGTATACACTAAATCCAAATCTTAAACCTAAATT
The DNA here is from genome assembly GCA_905132765.1 of Moricandia arvensis. Lineage (NCBI taxonomy): Eukaryota > Viridiplantae > Streptophyta > Magnoliopsida > Brassicales > Brassicaceae > Moricandia > Moricandia arvensis. Next base: position 52,193 of record CAJHQP010002822.1, on the reverse strand, counting down.
CTAAACCCAAATGCTACACTCTATACCGTACACCCTAAACTCAAACTCTATACCATGAATCCAAACCATAGACCTTAAACTCAAATATTCTATTTTAAACTCAAATCCTAAACTCTAAATTCACACTATAAATTCTAAAACTAAATCTTATACCCTAAATGTTTGGCTTAATGTTGATGGTGTTCTCTTAGAATATAAAATTAGGATTTAAGGTTTGGATTTAGAGTCTAGAGTTTGGACTTAGTATTTAGGGTTTAAAATTTAGGGTTGAGGGTCTAAAGTTTGGATTCATGATCTACAATTTAGATTTAGGATTTAAGGTTTAGGGTTTAGAATTTGGGTTTAAGGTATAAGATTTGGGTTAGGGTTTAGGGTTTGAGTTTATTTAGGGTTTGGATTAGGGTTTAAGATTTGAGTTTAGGATCTACAATTTTGATTTAGTTCTAGGATTTTATTTTGATTTTTTTTTAAAATTAATTTTTTAGCTATTTTATTTTTTTTAAATATTTTTTTATTCATTAATAATGTAACATTTTAATTGGTTATTAGAATTGAGGTGAATTTAAAAGTTTATCCTAAGGGTGAACCTAAATTTTGTTCTTCTAATACACTATGACTAGGTCATACTTTCGTGTTCGTGTACAACATATATTTTTAAAAAGTGATTTAAATTATAATCATTAGTTAGTGTTTCATTTCTTTGTAAAATTTATCTTATTTTATAATATATATATATATATATATAAATAAAATTATTTAAACTAAAATATAGTTTTGTAGATGATATGGGCATACATAGCATCCTTCTCAAGCTGGTTTAAAGGATATATAGATCAAACACTGGCTGATGGAATGACGATGAAAAATGGAAAAGACTTACGATGATAGTGGTTTGAATGTATAGATCCATATATATATAGATATATATAAATAAAATTATTTAAAATAAAATATAGTTTTGTAGATGATATGGGCACACATAGCATCCTTCTCAAGCTGGTTTAAAGGATATATAGATCAAACACTGGTTGATGGAATGACGATGGAAAATGGAAAAGACTTACGATGATAGTGGTCTGAATGTATAGATCCGGTCGAGTGATGCTTGATAGGAACAATGGAGGTGGGAAATAACTTGGTTGTACAAACCAACTTACCATCTCAATTCTCAATGAATGGACTGATGGCGTGATGGTGAAGGGTGGATTCAATTTAGTCAAGTTTAGCTTAAATCAATTGATAATCATAACTTTATTTTGATCTTCGAATTAGTTATTTAGTTTAGAGTTATGCAAAAAGCGAAAAGTGATTTGCATAATATTTTCACTTTGTTAAAGTTGTCACTGTAATTAATTATTTTTAAAATGAACATAAAAATTACAAAAGTGACTTGTCAAATAATATTATAGAAATTTATTATTTTATATATCACATAAATATAAAAATATATTAATTACATAATTAGTGTGCATATATATGTATATATATATATATATATATATATATATATACTAGATTGGTTCGCCCTTTCTCATTCATAAATATTTACAAAATGTATAAATTACAATTACATGGTTTGGTAATGTAGTTACCTTGAGTCAAATTGGTTATTCGGAAGAGGAAAAGTAACCTTTACTCATAGCACCGTCTGATGATCCCAACAACTAACGTGGAGTTCAAATGTCATCATCGTTGTTAAAGTATCTCTATAGCGTATTAAACCAAATATTAATTGAATATCTTAAATTTAATTAAATATAGAGTTGTGATCAATATGAGGGTTTCTCATTTCAGTTCTCTCCCTCTTTATTATTGTTTTTTTTTCCATTTTTTGTTTAAATAATAAATATAATTGGTAATGAAAGTGTGGTTTGGCCAGATGCATTCCTCTTAAGCAACTTTCATTGATTCTCTAGAAGTTAGCCAACTCCGAAATTTTTAGATTATTGGTGGTTTAGAAATCTAGTTTCTTATTTTAAGGTTGCTGATTGTAAACGCCCTTGTCTGTTTCTTTTGGGCTAATGTTTCTCCTGCATGGGATTTTATTTTCAGGGATAAGTATTCATTTTCCACCGGATTAGCTAACCACAAGTAGTAATTTTGATAATAATATAATCAGTAGAACAAAATAAAATAGAGCAAATTTATAAAATAATTTTTTAAAAGTTTTTTTCATAAAATAAACATAAAAAGATTAAAATAGATTTTTTTTATTTTTAAAATTTAAATATTTTTTTATTTTTAATATTATTAATTAAACCCAAAATCTTAATTAGTTAACTTAAGGGGTATAATATATATTTACAATTTTTAATTAAGTCTAATTTGATCATTTTATCTTTAAAAACTATTTTGGAGACAAAAAAAGTTTTAGGTCTATCTTAAATTATTTTTTTAAAATATATGAAATAGTGGCTTAATTAAATAGCGAAAATACAAGAAATCGACTAAAAGGAAAATGACAAAGCGGCAGCGTATAATGACTTGCATCGCGGAGAAACAAGATCACTCTCACTCTCATACGTTATCACTCTTGAGTATTTGATCATCGAACCAACCGCTTAAACCTCTCTCTCTCTCTCTCTCTCTCTCTCTCTCTCTCTCTCTCTCTCTCTCTCTCTCTCTCTCTCTCTCTCTCTCTCATCGGCGTCATCGCTACTCATGGAGAAACCACCGCCGCGTCTGCTGCTTCTACTTGTTTTCTTCATCTACGGCGTTTCTCCGGTGATATCCGACGGCTCCAATCACCGTTACAATGTCGGCGATGATGTTCCCCTTTATGCCAACAAAGTCGGGCCGTTTCACAATCCGAGGTCTGTGCAAATCTCTATTCAGATCTGATCTTCCCATTTCGTCCTCTGGTTTCTGATTCAGATTTTAATGTGGATCAGCCAGTAGTGAATGTGGTTGGATGTTAATGTTAGTGTAAGCCAAATCGCCTTTGATCCACTATCTCCGTTGTGTTAGTTTTGAACTATTACTATCTTAGCTGTGGTGAGCTTAACCAATACGTTTTCTATGCATTTTGCAGTGAAACATACCGATACTTCGATCTACCCTTTTGTTCTTCAGGTACCTACGGATGCTTAATTGCTTTGTTTCATTGGTTAACTTTTTGATGGCTGAGGCATATTTTTTTACAGCTCCTGTTAAGGAAAAGAAGGAAGCTCTCGGGGAAGTTCTCAATGGAGATCGGTTAGTCACTGCTCCTTACAAGCTAGAGTTTTTGGGTGAGAAGAACGCTCACGTTGCTTGCAGAAAGAGATTGAGTAGAGAGGACGTTGCTCAATTTCGAGATGTCATCTCCAAAGACTACTACTTTCAGATGTATTATGATGACTTACCCATCTGGGGATTCCTCGGAAAAGTTGTCAAAGACGGAATATCTGACCCTTCCGACTACAAATATTATCTCTTCAATCACCTACAGTTTGAGATTTTCTACAATAAGGACCGTGTTATTGAGATTATTGTCAGAACTGACCAGAGCTTCCTCGTGGACTTGACTGAAGACAAGGAAGTCGAAGTGGACTTCACTTACACAGTTCGCTGGAAGGAAACAGAAATTCCATTTGAGAAGAGGATGGAGAAATACTCACTCGCTTCCTCAATGCCACATCACTTGGAGATCCACTGGTTCTCGATTATTAACTCATGTGTCACTGTTCTTCTCTTGACTGGTTTCCTTGCAACTATTCTCATGAGAGTCTTGAAGAATGATTTTGTTAAGTAAGCTATTAGCTAGAGTTCATAAGATGATTGAATTTGTAACTTTTTAATATATAGACTAGCTTACCCTATAAACTTTTGAACTTAATAGGTATTCACATGATGAAGAGGCGGCTGATGACCAAGAAGAGACTGGGTGGAAACTGCTCCATGGTGATGTATTTAGGTTCCCAAAACACAAATCCCTGCTGGCTGCAGCCCTTGGTTCTGGCACACAACTGTTTACACTGTACGTCTTCACATAAGAGTTCCTGGCATGCTATTGTCTTTTCACTCAGTAACACACACATCCTTTTCATTTGTATGCAGGGCTGTTTTCATATTTATGCTTGCATTAGTCGGTGTCTTTTATCCCTACAACCGTGGAGCATTGTTTACTGCATTGGTTGTCATATATGCACTCACTTCAGGGATTGCCGGATATACTGCTTCTTCTTTCTATTGCCAGCTAGAAGGAACTAACTGGGTAAGTATTGATGCCACTTTATGGGGTTTTGCTTGTCATAGAATTAAGCCTTTAATCATATTTCTGTAGCCCGTCCAGAGTCTTCTGCGGTTTGAGCATTTACTGAAATAATCTTTTCTAAGTTCTGTATACTTGATAAAATTTCCTGTCTACCGCGCTTAAGTGACCGTATAAAGTCGCCAGACAGTACTGTGGTCAATTTGGTTTAGCATTCAACATCAACTTTGCATTACCCTGTGAATTCAGTAGGTTATCATGAGGTCCTTAACTACCTCTTATATCCGGCAAATATGTGTGCATCATACTTATGAGTAAGTTGGGGTCTGTCATCACAGGTTGAGGAAAACCTATGGTTCATCGAGAGTTTCTTGTTCTCAATTGCAACTGGTTCATATATTTCATATTGGCGTTCATCACTTTGGTGAACAATTTTACAGTTAGATAGACTGATTAAGAATGATGATATTGATTGTCTTGGCAGGTTAGGAACGTTATGCTGACTGGAAGCCTCTTCTGTGGACCTCTTTTACTCACTTTCTCCTTCCTTAATACCGTTGCAATTGCTTACCAAGCCACTGCAGCGTTGCCATTCGGGACAATTGTTGTTATTTTCCTTATATGGGCATTGGTTACTTCACCACTACTGATATTGGGAGGTATCGCCGGGAAGAATAGAAAATCCGAGTTTCAAGCTCCTTGCCGCACCACAAAATACCCAAGAGAGATCCCACCGATGCGTTGGTACAGGAGAACACTTCCGCAGATGGCTATGGCTGGTTTTTTGCCGTTCAGTGCCATTTACATCGAGCTTTACTACATATTTGCGAGTGTTTGGGGTCACAGAATATACACCATCTATAGTATTCTGTCAATCGTCTTCCTAATCCTCGTCATAGTCACTGCTTTCATCACGGTTGCATTAACATACTTCCAGCTTGCTGCCGAAGACCACGAGTGGTGGTGGAGGTAATGTTTTGTTTCCATTACTCATGCTATAGAAATCGTTTAGTAGTAACAATACTCTTGATTCTTTGCAATATCTGTTAGATCAATGCTTTATCAGTTTGTCCCTAATCTTTGTGTGCATCTGACTCTCATATATGTTTTGCATCCGGTGAAGATCATTGCTATGCGGGGGATCAACAGGGCTATTCGTATACGCATACTGCTTGTATTACTACTATGCAAGATCGGATATGACAGGGTTCATGCAGACCTCATTCTTCTTCGGCTACATGGCATGCATCTGCTACGGATTCTTCCTCATGCTCGGGGCTGTCGGATTCCGTGCTTCCCTTTTCTTTGTCCGTCACATCTACCGCTCCATAAAGTGCGAATAAAACTTGAAGATTCTTCATCCCCTTTTAAGTACTCTCCTCCCTCCTTGGTATAGGTAAAGGCCATATCATCCGTTATGTCTTTGGCTTGTTGAGTTAGAAGTTCCGTTGCTTAATGTTTTACTCTTTTAACTTTTGATGGTCGTGTCATAACAGCGATGGTGGGATGCGGCCGAGTGCCATCGATCCGGTGAAGTTGTCCAGTTTTTTTTTTTTTTGTTTGTATTCTCTTGTGGGATCATGTCCTTGAGAATGATAGTGAGACAGTAAGAAAGAACATTTCAAACTTCACATAAGACTTGTTTCCCAAAATAGTGAGAAAAATAACTGGTCCCATCCAAAAATATGGTTTATGTAGGTAGATTGATCGACTTACAAGTTATCACTTCACATAAACATCCGCCACATTGTTAGTAAAAACGGCTATTTCCAACAGATCTCATAATTTTTCTCTTCTTAATTTTAGTTTAACAAATGTAAAAAAAGAGAGAGTTAAATAGAAAACACGAAAAGCCTGTTTAACTGGCAGGACAGAGACCACCAAATAAAAAGACTCCAAAACACCGGCCAAAGCAAATTAATCGCCTCTGGAGTTTCTCAACTGGGTAAAGAGATTTTTCATTATAGTTGCGAGTATAGCTCATGCATATACAACCTCTCTAATTTATATATAGTTAAAATATTAGAACTGTTTAAGAAAATAAAAATAGCATTGCTCCTCAAGAATATGTATATAAATGTTTTATTGTATATGCAAATCATCAAATGACATCTCGGTATCTCACATCTTTCCTGCCAAAAAAAAGCCAAAGAGAAGCTCATAATAGATTCTAGACGAGACTTACCAAAAGTTCATCACGTCACAACTTTTGTGGCTCTTGATAAAAAAAACTAGCCACCACCCCGGCAGTATATACAAACTTCAAATCATATATTTCTTCTGCCGTTTTACTCCCATCCAAGAGCGAAGGAATGAATTTCAGCCCAGCTTGAAACCGTGTAAAGTGTGCCAGAGAGTCCCTTCCACGTTTCTTCTTCTTTCTGTTTTTGCACAATTCCAGAGAACAAAGGCACAAATGAGACCCCGAAATGGCTTCCCACTCTCCTGAGGCTCGAGCTTGAGGCGACCACTATTCCTATGTCTGCTTCCAGGAGACACAGCAAGTCACCTACTGAATCTCCAATGTAAACAGTAAGTATGCTTTTCTCCTCCTCTTCCTTCTTTCTGTTTTCTAGGATGCTCTTCAACTGTTGAGCCTTGTCGATTGGAGATTCCACTTTCCTTTCTATTTCTCCTGTAGAGATGAGTTCCTCGAACTTGAATTCATTTGCATGTACTTCCACTGCATCTACTCCCCCTGTTAAAAAGAGTAGCTATTTTTTTTGTAACCATATTCGATGACTTAAGAATTTTGAAAAGAAGGAGTTTGGCACATACGCGCAGAAAAGGCTGCTCTGATGAGGTCACCACACCAACAATACGAAAGCACGTGGAGTTTTGCATTCACATCCTGAGTCTTCAAAATTTTCTGCAAGACGTTGATGCAGCCATCTTGAAGTATTAACCTTTCCCCAGCTCGCTTTATGTCATCCAGATTCAGGCCCTTGAGTACACCAGACTCTATCACTCGATCGTTTGCCTTTTTCTCAAACTCTGACAGCTGCTCTAGTGCTTCACATAAACCCTCGTAGTCAAACTTGTCGGCTGCTAATTCAAAGAAAATATATCAAAAAAAAAAAAAAAAAACAGAAAGGCTCAAGCACTTGCATAAAACATTCAACTAAAAGTAACCGAGCCTGACCTTTTGCCTTATTCAGAATACTCTCTATGCACTCTTCATAATGCTCTGTATACTGTTTAGAAAGTAGATTCCAGGTGTTCTTAAGGTCAGCCGAAAGCATCCGATTAATCTGTAGACCTTGATCATCTTTCGGGGCAGTTACGATTGCAATTTCAGCTAATATGGCAGAAGAATCAACAACGGTGCAAGTCAGATCAAAATCAGAAAATATCATGAGCTCATCTTTTGAATGGTTCTTCAGCAGCGGAACTATGGTAGGCTGAGCAAAAGGTTGGGCATGGAAGAACTCTACTTCAAGTTTCATTGCCTGTTGATACAGCTTCTCAATGATGTCGAGCTCTTCGCCCGTCATACAGACACTAAGCTTCTCGAGCAAGTCTTCAGTTTGCTTAGCTGATGCCTAGATAACAGGAAAGAAGACAACAATTCCTATACAAGATGCATCATCTCAGACAGCGAGACATGAAACCATTGAAACTTCACAAAACAGGCAGAGACATGAAACTATTACATACCTGGAAAGCATCACTAGAATAATTTTCGATCCATTTTTTGTAGGGATGGTTTACTTCACTCGAATCTAGAAGCGCTCCAAACTCCTTACCAAGAAAGGCGTACAACTTCATGCAAGGTGTCACTGCACCAAGCGTGTAGGCGGCCACTTTCGTTTTCTCAAATGGAGTATCAAGCATGCCCGGAGCTTTGAGTCCTTCAACTTTTCCAGATGCTGTAGCTAATAAGAACTCGGTGTATCTCAAAGTTGCTGAGTTCACACTTACTTCTTTGTTGATGTCTAAATCCCAATCCTGCAAGAATCAGACGAGCATTCTGCTGAGACTATCACTTGATCAAGAAAATCTAATAATGATGTTTGCCAGACCACTTTATGTCAATACAACCAACGTAACAAATCTGACATAAAACTAACAAAAATATTTTTCATAGTTTAGAAGCTAACTGGCACCAACTTATATGGGTATATTCAGTATCCAGAATGGGAAAGCAATAGCTTCAATATATCCACTCATGATTCTTTCTCACGATACCCCCAAGTTTTGAAGTGAAAAAATTAATGATTCTTGCACTAACAGCGCTTCAAATTCAGAACAATAAGGCTTATAATAACTAATTCACTCAATTTTACTGATGGATAAGCACTATTGAAACATGTCAACTCTCTCAAAACGTAAATCAACCATTCAGAGGAGACAATCAGAAGAAATGATAATAATTGGATACTGAGCCATCACCTATAGCTAGATATTGATCCATTTCAAGGATTTGGCTGCAACAAGTCTATCATAGTAAAAGAATTTCCAATATTTTTTTTTTTTTTTTTTTTTAAATTCCATGATATGAATTTATGTTTCCCAACCTAAGCAGCAAACAGGGTTACGTATTTAGATATATGAATTTAGTTCCATCCTACGGGCTTATGTGAATGAAATGAGCATGTAAAACAAGAAAGGTGTTATGAAGTACCTGAGCAAATGAGTGGTGCATTTTCAACTCATCCATCACGCTTTTCCTCAAGTTAGAAATTGCCAACTTATCATCATCATCATCAGCACACTCTGCCGCCAACTCATACCTAAAATTCATTGTAACAAATAAAAAATCAAAACCAAACGAGCAACTGCTACAACCAAATCATGACAGGCCCTGATGAATAAGAATCATAATAAGAATCATATCCTATGTCAGGGGATAGTATACTATGTCACTCTAAAACAAGCCCAAAGGAACACATTATTAGAAAAACATATTGAAATAAATAAACTAGTAAGCAAAATCAAATCCAAAATCCTTACTAAGAGAAACCTTGAAAAGTAAGAGGTCGTCATGATTCAAGAAAATCTGACATTATCCACTAAATCAAGAATCAATCAAGAATATTCCAAATAAGATTCCAAAACCCTACAACTGATAAAGATCCAATCTTTCTAGCCCAAAGAGAAGAGGAGAGAACTCACGCCTGAGCAAAGGCCTTGAGGAAATGAGCATCCTGAGCAATATACTGACGGAAGGTCTCGACTTTGAGATTGCCGGCGGCTAAAGAGACGGCGAAGGGACTGTACATAGAGAAGAGGCACTCTCTGTTGAACTTGATCCACAGCCTCCCCGCCAGAGCTTCTTCAGAGTGGCTAACGGCGGCGATGCTAGGTGGAATCGACATCGCCGAAGAGAAGGCGGCCGCCGATCGGGAGAACGAAGACTTCTTGCTGCCGAGCAGGAGAGAACGGATCGGGGCGGCGGCGCGTGGGGATCGAAGAAGAGAGAGCGAGTTGGTGAGGGAGAAGAGGGAGCGCATAAAAAGAGATTCTCTTTGATGCTCGACGGAAAGTACTAAAGTTGTAGATGGCTGGCTAGATGCAGAGAAGAGAAAACTCGCTTTCCTTTTCTTATTTTTGTACATTTATTATTTATTTTATTACACTTTTTATGAATATGACATTTTGGGGGAAATGGCATTTTATTTTAAAAATATTTGTAATCGATAATTTTAATAGTTAAGTATTGGTTGCGTAGAATTATTTTTCGTTAATAGTTGACTATGCAAAATTGAAAAAGAAATAGTTCAACTAGTCACTAGTTAATGGAAAGCTAACTGTTTCTGTCAACATTTTAACGATTGACTATTTTAATTTTAATTTTGTGCAATGATTAATAAATAAATATGCGTATATAATATTTGGATTGCAGATATTTAAGGAATTAAAAAAAAATCCTTTAAAAAGTAATTTTAAAGATTTTCAAGTTAGATATAATTAATATACGAAATTTATATCTTTAAAAAGATAATTTTTTTGAGTTTTTATAGTGACATATAAAATAATACAAATATATATAGTTGCATTGTATTTTTGATGTTTTCATGCTTATAAAATGACCTATGGATAATTTTGTATTGTTTACACAACCATTCATGGAATCTTTACTTTAGACAATCATATGATAATTATCTTTACTTTAAACAATCATATATTGCACATCATAAATACAATGCAAATGTAACAATTTTATATATTTTTATAAAAACTCAAAATTCTTTTACAAGATTTAATATCTCCTATATTAATTCAATTTTGAGATTTTTTAATTAGAAAGTATTTTAAAAATAATCTAGAATGATTTTATAAATATAAAATACATCAACGATACAATATAATGATAATTATTTTAAATGTCACCAAAAAAAACTCAAAAGTCTCTTTCTAAAAGTAAATATCTCATATATTGATTTTGTTAAGAATTGTGTACTTCACTTTAAATCTTATAATGAACATAACAAAATTGATTACTCAAGTAATTTCAGTCGGTAAACAAAATAGTTAAGTAATTTCAGCGAATATTTATTCCTTAGATAATCACTAATTGTACAAAATTATGATTAAAATAGTTAACCGTTAAAAAGTTGATAGAAAATTAATTTTCCGTTAACTAGTTAACGTTTGACTACTTTGTTCTCAATTTTGCATAATCAACTATTAATCGAAGAATAATTATGCGCAACTAATACTTGAATATTAAATCTGTCAATTACAAATACATGGGGAATAAACATCAGTTTTCCTGACATTTTTGTGTTCCTGACATTTTTGTGTGTTTGCACAAAATTATATTACTGAAAGATTATTTTCTTTTCAAAATAAAGGGTAATTATATCATTTAAAACTTTTACAACTGAAGATTATATTAATCGACTACCAAAATAAACTGAAAATATCATTTTTCTGTTAAAATGAACAAAACAAAAAATGATTTTTAATCTGAATTTTATTAATGAGTCAAAGCCCAATGGCCCATGCCCAACACAAGGAAAACAAAAGGCTCAACCTAAAAGCTCAAGCTATACAAACTACTTTGTGTTGTAAACCCAAAGGAAAAACCCGTTGAGGAAGAAACATGACTCATCCATCCCACCACATGTTTGATCACCCGACGATCAATGGACACGCGTCCTGAGGAGAGTCAACCATCTTCCTCTGGAGCAAGCAAAGAGACGCGAGGAGCACCACCGACAGTGAAGACGAACCCGAGGAGAACAGTTCAAACAGAACAACCATCACAAAAGCTCGAACCGAGAAGTCAGATTGGCGGATCTACGAATCGACGAAGAAACTTAAACCGCCTACAATTGATCCTTAACAAACGACTTACTTGCATGTGCCAACAGACATCTTCAAATATCAATTTAAGCTTGAAGATGCAACAACCCAACGACTGGCAGAGAAGAAACCATCGGAGAATAAAAAATAAAAATGTTTTACAGTTTCAAATTATATGTTTTCATTCGACTTTATATAAAAAACTTACGAAATTAAATCTTTTTATTTTTCTTAGCTTTTTTTTTGAAGTTCGAAAATACTTTTTGAAACTATTTTAAAAGTTTTATTTTTAAAATTTTACTATTTATTTTTACAAAATTTAAATTTCATTCCCAAAAACTTATCTTTTAACTCTAAACTCTAAGTTTAAATTAGTTAATCTTAAGGGTATAAGTGTATATTTATCTTCTTAATGAAATATTTTGATCATTTTAAACTTTATAGGTTATATTTGTGACAAAAAAAAGTAAAGCTATCTTAAAGTATTTCTTTAAAATATAACATTTGTAGAATATCTCTTAATAGAATATAAAGTCGAGAGAGAGATATCTAAACCCAACATATTAATATAAGTTTTGGGTTTTGGGATTTGACAAATAGACTTGCAGTTAAGAAAATTAAATTTTTAACCAAAGTCTTTTGTGGAAATTACTGAATCAAAGATATCTATCTCATTGAACATAAAAACATGGACTGATTTTTGTAACACAAATATTAATGATGATTTTGAGTGTAAATAATTTATTAAAAAAAAAAATCTCTTCCACTTTATGGTCAAAAGGGGCATTGGGTTTGGTATTTTAAGACCAAGCGACTTTCTTATATATTCTTTCCGTTTCATTTAAAATATTGTTTTAGTTTTATAAACGCAAACTAAAGAAACAATTAATTTTATATATTTTTTATATAAAGCAATATTATCTAGACATCTAACCATATTTTAATTAATAAAAGATTAAATTACAAAAAGTTTGATAAATTTTGCACGACGAAAATAACACTTATTTTGTGATGAAATTTTTTCTCTATAATGACATAATATAAAACGGAAGAAGTATAGTTTTTAAAACGAAACAATCAGTTCTCTTTCAAAAGAAAAGTTTCTTTTGTTTTTCAGTTGAAAGTACTTACAGATTTTAGTTCTATAATTCTATTTTTGGTGTCGGAAAATATAAATACCATAGTTGTATTTATAGAATCTGACCGTTGTAAAACTGTCATATCAAGAGAAGTTTAAAAATTTAGGGGAAAATTTTCTCATCTCGACTATGGTCATGAACGGTGGTTACTAGTTACAGCGGTCCATTCATTTTGGGCTCGGGGTCGGTCGAAACAATCACGTGAAAAATATACTGATTACACTAGTTCCGATCTTAACATGCTTCGGCCAACGCACAAACATCTTGTGGGAATTTAGAAAATTCTTCCAAGAAGAATCACCCACATAAACGTCCTTCAAATTAAAGGAGCGGCGCCCATAAAAATTTATCATATTTTGCAGAATAACTACAGAAGCGTTCTACTCCACCCCCTTGTATGGACCGCTATATCCACTAGTGCATGATTTGGGCTGTCTCAAATCATACTGCCAACTAACACTTACCAAAACTGTTCAAGCTTTTTCTCTTTGGACGGTATATGATTCCACCTACCAAAGCAAGAATAACCTAATGTCATTGTCATTGTCAGAATCTAACTATGCGGCTCTGTGAAAAAAATCTGGATCAAATACTTCGAATAGTTCTATTTTAGTACTTATTTACTACCAACCTTTTTTCATCCATTTAAAATCCACATTGAAGAGCGTGAAAATTTTGGCAACATTGAACTTCGATGTACATCATTACTGGTCTACAACTTCAAGTCTTCAATTTCTTTCATCTCGCCGTTAAAAGTAGTTCCACTCTTTTTATTTATTTCATTAACTGCTATATATATAACACTATGATATTAGCTAACATGGTAAAAAAATTGAGTATTTTAGGTTTACTGTTTGAAGTAGTTCAATAGTTTGAAGGACAAGCTCAGACTAGATTAATAAATAATATATATATATATATATATATGTATTAATCTTTGTTTACAAAACTACAATACTAACTTGGTTATTTTAATTTAGAATTTTATGACATAGTAATCTTGTTTTAGGTTGTTTTTTTTTAAATATAATTTTAATACTAATAATTTCAAAATAATAAACTGTCTATCGATTTTCAAAATACCACTTTGTATGCATTTCCATAATATTTTTTATAAACTACAAATTTAAAATTGCTATAAAGCATGTTGTCGAACATGATTATAAAGTTTCATAAAGTATATATATAGTTCATGAAGACATTGATTCCAAATTAGGCTAAGAGCATATACTCAAGGTCAAGAAGGCTCTAATGACACGTCGAAAGAAAATAGTTTAAGACGCCAATAGAGACCCTCCTAATTAAACACACTGAACATTGGATCCACGTTCAGAGCCACCCTAGAAGTAATCAATCTCCAAGAAAACCCAAGACACCTGACCAGACATAGACCTAATGGAGGATTTTTCACGCTTGAACATCAAGAAAGTTCAGTCCCAAACTAACAAAAATATATATATTTACTTGACATGAAAAGGCATCCAAAGCTTCAAAAATACGTCAAAGATAGCATCGAAACCTCAAAATATTGTCAAAACATACAACTGATCCAATATAAGATCAAAGGGAGGAATATGTCATTCACTACTACAAGAAAAGCTGTTTTTAGCCACAACTTAACTACAAAAGTTTCGTGGCTAGAACAAGAACAAAAGAGACACAATATATCCACATATCAACCACGCCTCAAAAAAGAAAGACGGCTATTTTATGGCTATTTAGTTACAAAATGCAACATATATATTGACAGTTATTCTATAAATAGCCACAAAATAGATTGCAGACTTATATATCCTATATATTAATTGAGAAGTCAATTAAGTGATCTCTGCTGATGTGTCGTTCATAGGAGAGATTTTCAATTAATTGTTATAATTTGATTGATTGATGATTTTTTATTTTTTATTTTTTTATTTAAAGTTTCTAAAAGAAAACTATTCCTAGAATTACCTAATCTAATCTATGTTTCCAAACAAACAATTAACATCTTAAATATAGATGAATTAACATAATTTAGTTATAGAAATAAATTAAATATCATAGATTACATTATATAAGTTGAAATATACATATAAATGCATATGATACTACATAAACAATTATAAAAAATGTTTTTAATATATTTCTATTAGTAGTCAATATAATAAATCATAGATTTCAGAAAACTAATTAATCTAAACCTAATAATATTAATTAAACTCACTCATTCGCGATATATATATATATATATATATATATATGTATTCTAAAAATGTCAAATGAATGCGAAACAGTCAAATATATATTTTAAAAAATGTCCAATCATTTTTCAATGAAAATGTGATATCATAGATTATTTATGACTTTTAGAAATGATTAAAATATTTTGTACTTTAAAATATAAAGTATACGATAAATCATTTAAATTATATTAATCAAGAAAAAGTTTATTCAGATCATCTATTAATATAAACAGATGAATCCTATATATTAATTGAGAATTCAATTAAGTGATCTCTGCTGATGTGTCGTTCATAGGAGAAATTTTCAATTAATTGTTATAATTTGATTGGTTGATGATTTTTTATTTTTTATTTATTTATTTAAAGTTTCTAAAAGAAAACTATTCCTAGAATTACCTAATCTAATCTATGTTTCCAAACAAACAATTAATATCTTAAATATAGATGAATTAACATAATTTAGTTATAGAAATAAATTAAATATCATAGATTACATTATATAAGTTGAAATATACATTTAAATGCATATGATACTACATAAACAATTATAAAAATGTTTTTAATATATTTATATTAGTAGTGAATATAATAAATCATAGATTTCAGAAAACTAATTAATCTACACCTAATAATATAAATTAAACTCACTCATTCGCGAGATATATATATATATATATATATATTCTAAAAATGTCAAATGAATGCGAAACAGTCAAATATATATTCTTAAAAATGTCCAATCATTTTTCAATGACAATGTGATATCATAGATTATTTATGACTTTTAGAAATGATTAAAATATTTTGTACTTTAAAATATAAAAATATATGATAAATCATTTAAATTATATTAATCAAGAAAAAATTTATTCAGATCATCTATTAATATAAACAGATGAATTGAAATTATTATAAGTTAAGTCATTTATTATATGGTAATTTATTTAAAACTATTATATGGTAACTCATTTAAAATTATATTAATCAAATGGATGCTTACTTTATTAATAAAATTGATATAGCTTTGATTATAATATAATTAACATGCTTATTTTTAATTGAAAAAAAATAAGGAAACATAAACAAAAACACGAGGAAAAAATAATAAAATATGATTATTGTGTTTTGGTTCTTTTATATTCTTATGATTTAATTTTTATTTGTTTGTCGAGATATATGTATTTTTGTGTTACTACAATGCGAACTAATTAATTTTATTTTTTATAGAAATAAATTTGATGGTTATGTATTCTTATATAAAATAATTAGATATGTTGGTTAAGGAATAATTAAAAGTTTTTAAGATTTTTAAATCCCACACAAAACCGCTTACAAAAGATCTTAATGATAAAAGCCACTAATTATATTGGTCTAATTGGAGTTATACAAAAAATCACTGTTTTTTTTTCTTTTGAAAGCCAGTTTTTCACGTGTTAAAATAAATATAAAGTAATTTTACAATCAATAATCTAAATTAATTATAATATTACTTTTCTGTAAGAGAAATATTTTTAATGACTAAGGTTTATCTTGTTGAACTATTTTAAATCTCATTGATCCTCTAAAAATATATACTGAATTTTCTAATTATCCAACTATTTGAAATTAAAAAATAAAAATTTATAATTATTATACAAAAACTATAACAGTGTAAACATAATATATACTTCTTGATATAATATAAATACCGGCAAAATTGCGGGAAAACATCTAGTAATAATTGAAAAGGAGATTGATACCTACTAGTCTAAAGCAAATTTGTTTCTCATGTGCCACATAATTATATATATATATATATATATATATATATATATATATGAGCGATGAGTAATAGAACAACGTACATATTGAGGGAGCCAATTGTGGCATCGTCCGTCGTGAGGTTCGCCACAAAAAGTCAATCCACACGGAAAAAGTTGTAATGAAGAGCATTGTTATGCCGAACTGTGGGGGCATCGCATTGAAACTTTTTGAAAGCATTGAGCTCGGTCTACACGTTAATCGATGCCATATGTATGAATCATTATCTCTCTTTCTCGGATATTTTTGCGTGTAGAAAGTTGAGGTTGTGAAGTTTGAAGCTCGAGTCTCGTCTCGCCTCTCAGCGGTGGCTTCTTCGTTTGGTTTCTTTAGGATTTCTGGTTTCTATCTTTAGTTAGGGTTTGTTTAGATTCGGTTTAAGATTAGCATTGATTTCGGATATTATATGTTAAGTCATTTATTATATGGCAATTCATTTAAACTATTATATGGTAATTCATTTAAAGTTATATTAATCAAACACATGTTGTTCCTAGAGTTGATACTTTATTAATAAAATTTATATAGTTTTGATTATAGTATAATTAGCATGCTTAATTTTAATTGAAAAAAATAAGGAAACATAAACAAAAACACGAGGAAAAAATAATAAAATATGATTATTGTGTGTTTCGGTTCTTTAATATTCTTATGATTTAATTTTTATTTGTTTGTCGAGATATATGTATTTTTGTGTTACTACAATGTGAACCAATTAATTTTATTTGTTTTATAAAAATAATTTTGATGGTTATGTATTCTTATATAAAAGAATTAGATATGTTGGTTAAGGAATAATTAGAACTTTTTAAGATTTTTAAATTCCACACAAAACCGCTTACAAAAGATCTTAATGATAAAAGTCACTGATTATATTTGTCCAATTGAAGTTATACAAAAACTCACTGTTTTTTTTTTCTTTTGAAAGCCTGTTTTTCACGTGTTAAAATAAATATAAAGTAATTTTACGATCAATAATCTAAATTAATTATAATATTACTTTTCTGTAAGAGAAATATTTTTAATGACTAAGATTTATCTTGTTGGACTATTTTAAATCTCACTGGTCCTCTAAAATATATACTGAATTTTCTAATTATCCAACTATTTGAAATTAAAAAAATAAAAATTTATAATTATTATACAAAAACTATAACAGTGTAAACATGATATATACTTCTTGATATAATATAAATACCCGCAAAATTGCGGGCAAACATCTAGTAATTAATAACATGATAAGTCAATTCATCTGGAAGACACTCTTTTTTTGTTGCTAATTTACTTGCTAGAATATATGCAAATGAGATAATTTGTCATCGTCAGAATATATACATTACACTTACGGGACTCCAATTATCAAAATATTATAAATTAAGATACTTTTATGTTTTTACCGTCTTTACCGGCATATATTTATTCCCAACCAAAACGACAACTCTAGTACATTTTTGGTTGTCCCCATTTAAAATCTAACACCATTTGGTAAAAGCTGGTGAAGGCCTCCATTAATGCCTCCTTTTTCTCTCCATAGTTTTTTTTATATGACCACATATATATACGCATAAAATCATGTATCCTTACTCATTCCATCTCCGAGCAAACACCTAAACAGAGTTGACAGCAACATTCACAGACTTTTCCAGCTTATTAGCAATTTGAGTATTACAATGAAGAACTTGGTGGCTAATGTGGCACTACAAGGGGTTTGCATACTTCAAATGATGAGCTTACTTGTGCTACAAGCTGATGCGAGAGCATTCCTAGTGTTTGGAGATTCCCTCGTGGACAATGGTAACAATGACTTTCTAGTGACCACTGCTCGTGCCGATAATTACCCTTACGGTATCGACTACCCAACTCACATTCCCACCGGCAGATTCTCCAATGGTCTTAACATTCCAGATCTCATCAGTAAGCTTACTTAGTCTCCAAGAAAAATAACATTTCAAATATTGCAAAATAAAGGGCTTGCCTGTCACCATGGGTAAGCCTCAGGGGATTAGTCGGGTGGATCTCGGCCCGCGAACACCCTTGTTAATCAAAAATAATATTGCAAAATAAAATAGTAATGATGCAATATATAATGATCTGTATAGGTGAGCATTTGGGTCAAGCGTCTCCGTTGCCTTACCTGAGTCCTATGCTGAAGAAAGACAAGCTCTTAATCGGCGCCAACTTCGCTTCCGCTGGTATTGGAATCCTTAACGACACCGGTATCCAGTTTGTAAGTTCTAGTTTTACAATGTATTCAATCAGGCTTAGCTAAGGTAGTTTTTGATAATGAGGGGTGTTTTGGTAATTTCTTTCAGCTGAACATAATTCGGATCACGAAGCAGTTGGAGTACTTCGAGCAGTACAAAGTAAGAGTCAGTGGATTGGTCGGAGAAGAAGAGATGGTGCGGCTCGTTAACGGAGCACTTGTTCTAATAACACTCGGAGGCAATGATTTTGTCAACAACTATTACTTGGTCCCTTTCTCTGCACGTTCTCGTCAATTCTCTCTCCCCGACTACGTTGTCTATGTCATTTCTGAATATCGCAAAGTCTTACGGGTTTGTTTATTTTCCATAGAGGCCAAAAATCATATCCATTAAAGTTCTCACCAAGTCGTTTTTGATTTTGAAACTGCATACAAATGCATATTGTTTTTTTTTTTTTTATATAGAAAATGTACGATTTGGGTGCTCGACGTGTCCTGGTGACTGGGACAGGGCCGATGGGTTGCGTCCCGGCCGAGCTGGCTCAACGTAGCCGCAGCGGAGAGTGTTCTACGGAACTACAACGAGCCGCATCACTATTCAACCCACAGCTTGTTCAGATGATCAACGACCTCAACAATGAAGTTGGATCTTCGTCCTTCATTGCCGCTAATACTCAACAAATGCACATGGACTTTATCAGCGACCCACAAGCTTATGGTATATGTAGTTTTTTTTTTCAATTTTATTTGTCCTAAATTATAATAACGTTTTAAAAAGCAGGTTAATATTTGAGGTTTAAAAAAATAGTTTAACCGTGAGATTTAGATTTGTAGGTAAGGTATTTGGTTTTGGAAACATATAACGAACAAGAACATAGATTTTTATATATAATAGTTGGAAAAGTTACTGTTGAGTTTGATTTTTACTAGGTACATTTTAAAATTAACTAATAGAGAAACAAAATTTTAGTTAATATCATATATTATAATCCTTTCAAAAAAACATCATATATTGTGATTGATGTTAAAATAAATCATATTCTTTTAATAGAGCTGGCTATTTCTCAAAGAAAGTTTATATTTTATCTTTGATTTCACAATCTGTAAATTCAAATGCTAAATACTTAGCCAGTAGTGGTAAGATTCATTTTTGTGTGGTGTCCACTCTTTTAATTTCATAATTACTGGTATATTTAGTGTTGTACTAAGTTCGGTTTTGGTTTTGTATTTATGTTCTGATTGCAGGATTCGTAACGTCGAAGGTGGCGTGTTGTGGACAAGGACCGTATAATGGGATAGGACTATGCACACCGTTATCAAATCTCTGCCCAAACAGAGATCTCTTCGCCTTTTGGGACCCTTTTCATCCATCAGAGAAAGCAAGTAGAATCATTGCTCAACAAATCCTCAACGGTTCTCCCGAGTACATGCATCCCATGAACCTCAGCACCATCCTCACCCTTGATTCCACGACTTGATCTTCTGTTCATCTCTCCAAATTCCACTCGATGTTCTCTTTTTATTGTTTGATTTCCTCTTTAATTATGTATTTCTACATGGCTGCTTTCAATAGTTTCCATGAGTTATGTTGTGTGTTTTGTCTTCTTTATCAATAATTGAATCGCCAATTGTTACTTGAGAAGTAATATATGTTTTCCAGCATTCTTTCGAATGTTCATTTTCATCTTTTCATTTATTTTTTTGTTGTTGTTGAATGTTAAATTTATTTATCAACGAAAGAAAAAAATATTTACAATACGAAAGAGTTTATAATGGTTTAAAGAAGCATTGACTGGCAGAGAACCAGATAATCCAAAAACACAGAATGAACTAGCCATATCGGCCCATCCATATATCATAGCATCACACTGCGGTAGTATGACTTGTTCTTAGGACACAGAGAAGAGGTTCTATTTCAGATCGTTTTGTCAATGAACTGTGTAATTCCTCTCTCGCTACACACTGTGTATCACTGCTTGGAAAGAGAGTTTAAGAAGGCATATGTCTATGGCATTTCAACGAAGTGACAAGAGTGTTTGAATAGTGATACTCCAATCCGGGTTTGGCCGTTGTAGGAGGGACCCTATAAGCTCTGTCCAGACGGTATATGAATAGGGATAGTCGAGAAAAGGATGGTTTCTAGACTCTTGTGGCTCGCCACATAACCGACATGCTTGAGTGCGATCTCCAGTGGAGAGTCTATTTCGTAGAGCTAGCCACACTATGAATGAGTGTCAAGGAATGGCTTCAGAAAACCAGAGAAGCTTACTCGACTCCACTGTTTGACCTCGTCGCCTTAGCTCACCCCATGACGCCATAGAATACGGTCGCTGCCTGCATCCACTACCGGTGGTGTTAAAGAAGTGATGCGGGTTATCATCTCCAGTAGGTGATAACTCCTGCATCGTCTTAAGTTCCACCCTCCAGACCTGGCTGCAGCCGCAACTTTCGCATAACGTCCAATCCCAAGAGCTTGTGTACCAGAGTCACCTGCAACATCAATCAATCTGCCAATATTCAACCAATTATCAAACCAAAACAGAGTGTCTTTACCGTTGTGAATCTTAGAGCAAAGATATGTTGCTGCCTGCTCCTGAGCTTTAGGATTTTGCGTCATATTCATGAACCCGAAGATTTGTCACTGACTTCCCAGAAGCATCTGTGACGTAAGAGGTTACGACGAGTCCAAGCAACCCAAAGCGAACCTGAGTTTGTAAGTTGTCTCCATATTAAAATTTAAGGAAAAAACCCGAGATGAATCAGTCATGCATCTGATGCCTATACCTCCCTCATTCTTTGGCTTACAAACGTCCTCCCATGCTACTTTCTCTTTATTGGTTGAGGTTCGCGAACCTGGCCACAAGAAGGCACTGCACATCATCTCAATTTTTTTAGACAACGTTTTGAAAGGCGAAAAACTGAGCACTAAAAATTGGTAAAGCTGACGATTACTGAGTTGATGAGTTGGAGGCGGCCTGCATAAGAGAGCGCACAGCTAGACCGATATAGGAGACGTGTTCTGATTTTATCGATGAGAGGTTCGTAGTCGTTGAGTGTCATGGACCTCGTGCTGAGAGGGAGTCCAAGATATTGTACCAAGGGAGTATCCACTCGTATACCCATTTGATCCACTGCATTTCAAAAACTCTGACTGATCCGTCCTTCCATGTATATAAAAGATTTTTTCGGGTTTATTGTGAGACCTGACAACCTTTCAAACTGGTCAAGAACCACAAATATCCCCTGGAGTGAGTCAGGTTCGCCATTACTGAATACCATAATATCGTCAGCAAAACTCAGATGCGTGAGATTTACCTCCGAGCAACTCGGATGGTAACCAATGTTCCCGGACAGAGTTGCTCTGTTCAGAATTCTCGACAAAACATTTATCGCAATGACGACGAAGTAGGGTGAGAGAGTGCAACTTTGTCTAATCCTCTGGAACTGGAAAAAGCCCTCTAGTTCACCATTTAGAGACCGAGAACGCAACAGTAGAGAGGCACACATGAATCCTATGTATAAACTGATGAGGTATATTTATGGCTTGAAGTGTGTCCAGAATGAAAGACCACTTAACAGAATCGAAAGCTTTTGATATGTCGAGTTTCAAAACACTTCGGGGTCCAATGGAGTCTTTGTGGTAGTTCCAGCAAGACGTTCTCAAGTAGGAGTCTACCTTTGATAAATGCACACTGATTTGGCTCTACAAGCTCGGGTAGAAAGACTTTGAGACGGTTGGCGAGGATCTTAGAGATAACTTTGTAAATATTACAGCATGATATAGGCCAAAAATCCTTTAAGGTTTCAGCTCCTTGGAGTTTTGGTATAAGCGCAAGAATCGTAGCGTTGACCCCCTTTGGTAGGAACCCGTACATGAAGAAAGGCTTAACTGATACTGTAAAGTCATGACTGATTATAGGTCATGCAGATCAATAGAACTCAGCTGGATATCCATCAAGACCCGGAGCTTTGTTCGATGGCATATAGAACAACACTTTTTTTTATCTCTGCTGCTGAGTTGGACGCACAAGAATCACTGCAACATAATAAGGGCATCGGTAATCCAAGAGATCTAAGAGGCTTGGTATCAGATTTTTAGAAACAAATAATTATAAGAACAACTTTTCTTATTGTTTTAGAAACTACTCAAAACTAAAGTTTTTCAGTATTTCTCTTAGACCTTATGGAACACCTCTCCATTAGACCATATTTATAGTGAAAGATAATTTCCTTTAAGATGTGAGATATAGAAACACAAATCTAGTCAAAATAGAAAACTTTATTTTCTATTTCTAGATTTATTTTTTTGTTTATCTTAACATATTGAACACTTATTAATATGTTAAGTTTCCACAAGTTTGGAATTATCCAACAACCACCCCCTTAATTCCAACTTGAATTAGGGAGATCAATTTCTTGAACTCCAATTAAGCTCCTCATTATTTTGAACTTAACCCTCGCTAATGGTTTGGTAAGGATGTCAGCCTTCTGCTCAACACCCAGCACATGATCCACTTCGATTTGCCCATTCTCCACACACTCTTGAATGAAATGATATCTTGAAAGTATGTGCTTCGTTCTTCCATGGAAAACCGGATTCTTGGTTAGAGAAATGGCTGATTTGTTGTCGATCCTAAGTCTGACTCTCTCGCCTTCTTCACTTTGTATCTCACTCAACAATTCCTTGATCCATATAGCTTGCTTCGCTGCTTCCATTGCTTCCATGAACTCTGCTTTGCATGACGACAATGCAGATGTTTGCTGCTTTTGCGATGTCCAAGTAACTAGTGATGAACCGTAATAGAATACATGTCCTGACATGCTCCTCTTGTCATTGACATCAATGTTTTGACTGTTTTCACTATAACCAATGACACTCCTTGACCCATATCTTTTGAAGAGCAAACCAAAGTTTGTTGTTCCTTTCACATACCGCAAAATGTGCTTGATGGCGTGTCCATGAGAGTCTCTCGGATTGTGCATGTATCTTCTTAAAACACCCACTACGTAATACAAGTCAGGTCGTGTGTGAAGCATATACCTCAAACATCCTATGATTCTTCTGAAATCCGTAGCATCTATCTCTGGTTCATCTTCAACTTTTGAGATCTTTAAACTCAACTCCATTGCTACGTGAGTCGTGTTACACACTTCCATATTTGTGTCACACATGATTCCTTGAGCATAACTCTCCTCCTTTATCTTGATTTCGCATGCTCCTTGACTCTTGTAGATCCACTTTAACCTTACAGGTTCAACACCAGTCGATCTATCCACAAGCTCACATGTCTTGTTTCTTGTGATAGACTCCAACTCAGATGCCATAGTTTCAACCCATAAGTAGTTGACATCTTTGACTCAACTGAGGTAAACTCTCCTCCTCTAATGGCGCAACCTAGATTGAACTTAGCTGAGGCAAACTCTCCTCCTCTATCGGTGCAACCTAGATTAGACTTAGCTAAGGCAAACTCTCCTCCTCTATCAGTGTGAAATTTTTTGAACTGATAGAATGCCTCACGGTTATTTGCTGGCGTTGGTGGTGTGATTCTTCCACACAAATCTCCATGCAATAATTCCAAAAGAACCATGGCCTTAGTCGGAAATGAGCATCTGATTTGCTTCTCTGCGAGACATGTGCTACACATGCCTTCTAAGTGTGTTACACTCGGGAATGAGTGTCTGATTTGTTTCCCTGCTACATTTTCTTCATGTGTTACACACATTCCTACGACCATCTCCTTATGTCTAATATGCTTCCCTGCTAGACATGCGTCACACACGCTTTCTTCGTGTGTTACACTCGAATTGCTACGACCATCTCTTTTTTTACCATGTTGTTCATCACGCCATAGCTTATATGTCCTAGTCGAGCATGCCATCTCCATATTGCATCTTCATCTCTGACATGTAAACACCGCAGCTAGCTAATCTCCATCGGGGTCTTGTAGAGACGGTTTGGAGATCTTGTAACACATACAAGTAACCTGCCACGTGAATCTGTGAGTGTTAAATAGACATCTTTCATGTTAACCTCACATCCGTTTTTGTTGCTTGACCAAGACTCAATATGTTTTGCTTCATGTCGGGTATGTAGTATATGTCTTTGAGTGTCTTTTTCTCTCCGGTCTTGCACACAAAGGTAACAACCCCCTTTCCTACAATATCAACACACAATCCATCACCAAACTTCACATTCATGTGATTCAAACTCGAAAAGAACTCCTAGTTTCCCATCATGTGATTGCTCGCTCCATTATCCAAATACCAAACACTTGTATTGTCTTTTTCAATATCAAGATTCTTCAGAATCACTTTGTCTTCATCAAGAACACAACCCCATGTACATAGGGGGCGTCAGCCTCTTGCGTCTCGTTTAGGTTGGTTTCTTGATTCCTTACTGACTTCTCGGGATAGACAATTGCATAGTGATCATGCTTGTCACATCCCCAACATATGAACTTTGAACAATCCTTGTTCAAGTTTTTGTCTTCGGTGTGTGACACATGGTTTTGGTTGTATAAGCTACCTCGACCTCTGACTCTTCCATTCCGTCCTCTAACTTTACCACGAAAATCTCCATAGTTCCTTTGAATATGGTGATTATTATCCAAAAACATAAGCTTCCCTCAGTCTTCTTTTTGAGTTTCTTCCTGATGCGCCCTTGGATAGCACACCGGGCAAAACATACATGCATGGCTTGATCATGGGAAGCAGTAAAGATATATGTTCATTGTTTGATTCATATCTTCCAAACCACGAGGCTTCTATGCATGAAATCACTTGGAGAATGTTTTCAACTCAACTATGGATCTCCTTGAAGAAGAATCAGATCAAACGGAGTTCATATGTGCGATTTTTCCATTTACAAATCAGGTGATCTTTAGTTCTCGCGAATTAAGACATGTGCGCATTCAGGTGAGTTGGACCGACACTGCCTTGGAGCTGGATGAGCTAATTGACACTATCTTAAATGAACTGAATACTAAAGTAATCTGGAATTACACTATCCTAGACGAGCTGAGCTGGATTGACACTCATTTGGACGAGCTGAGCGAGCTAGTTTGATCTTCCGAGCTAGCACGACCACCCGAGAAACTAAAAATGGCTAATCTTATTTCTGATGGACCAAAGACCAATTCAATCATGCCAAAGGATATTATTCATGATTCAAATTTCCAAGAAAGCATTGGGCTTGATGGTTTTCAAAAATATTCAAAAACGGACTTGTTTGGGCCAAATAGAGAAACCGATAAAATATTGGCTAAGGGAAAAGATGGATTTCAACCATGCCTCAAAGGGACATGTCTTGGCCCATATCAGGAGAATATTCTTCACTTTTCAAAGTCCTGGTCGTGGCTATATCAAGAGGTAGTCAAAGTTTCAGTCAAAACAATTAATAATTTAGTCAAGTCTTTGTTTGCATTTTTCTATGCATGTTTTTCCACAAAATTCTAAATCTTTTCATATGCCTTTGCTACTATAAATATGTAATCTTTCTACAGAAATAAATCAATCAATTTTATTCTTATATTTGAGTTTATTCTCTTTGTTCTTTGTTTAGAACATTTCTGTTTCTTGGTGAGGTTATCTCTGAGTAAACAAATCTTCGTTTTGCTGGACTTGTGCGTCACATCAAGCAGCAAACGAACCCTCTGGTAGTATCATCGGGGCATCCGCAACCCTTTGTATCACCATATAACCCATCAGTTCTCCCTTTTTGGCGAGTTATCGTTTGAGTGATCATTTCCGAATCTAGGACGTATCAAATGATGCGCCTCGGATCGTAGACTCGGACCATGATGATGCGACCATGGCTGAGACAGCTGATTATTCAACAAAGGACAAACCAGGAGGTTTTAATGGCGAGTATATTGATCTAAAACCAGCTGGTGAGACAGAGGACAAGCTGAAACAGAGTGTGCACGAACTGGAACCAGCTGAAGAGAGTGTGCTTGAGCTGAAACCAGCTGAAGTGAGAGTAGATGAGCTGGATGAGCTGAGTGAGTTAAGTGACACTAGCTTGGAGATGAATAAGCTAAGTGACACTGAAGATGGAGCTGGTTTAGTTGCTGGGTGAAATGATCCATTTACAGCCCACGGAAAAATTCATAACAAATTCAATTTAGGTCCGATTTACACCAAATTCGACCAGGCCTTTGCTGATGGTCTTCTGCCTAATTGCATCAATAAATATCAACAAAAGGAGTCAAAGTCGTGGTCAGACCAAAGGACATTCAACAACACACTTATTTCTAGTCAAAAGTCTTAGTCTTTTTGTGTTTTCTAAATTTCTAGTTTTCCACAAATTCTTTAAGTCTTTCTTTGACTACAAGTAGTATAAATATGTAATCACATCCCATGAATAAAATCAGTCTATGTTTTGAGTTTATATTCGTTCTTATCTGAGTGAGAGAGAGAGAGAGAGTTCTTTAGCTAGTTCATTGGTGTGAACCGGCTTGTTGATTTGGTGGTCAGTCAATTCATCTTGTGTGTTGTTTGGTGGTTAGCCAACACATTCATTCCTTCTTAGGTGGTTAGCCTTAGATCGTGGGTATATCAAGAGTCATTCCGCATCTCTTGACGATCTTTTCAATCCATTTTAGTTCCAAAAGTGCCTTTGCCTTCTCGGATCATATCCAACACCCGGCTAAAGTGATCCTTCCCGTTTCAGGACGTATCAAGTGGTATCAGAGCCACTTTGGCTGGTTTGTTTTCATTTTATATTTTCATCTTCTCATCTCTCCACGATTTTCTTTTCTTATTTATTGTTGGATCCGGGATGTTCCTTTACTCCCTTGTGATCGCCAGTTATTAAAAAAAATAAATAAAAAAATAAAAGTTTTGGCTTGAATCACTTCTGAAGAGAAATCCAGGGGGAGTGGTGGAAGAGAAACTCTGCTGGCTGAAGAGATTCCCAGCCTTAGGACAGTTAAGGCGGATCCATATTAAAAAAAAAATCTCTTCATCTTCTTTCTCATTTCTTTTACCCATAAAAGGTTGTTTTGGTTTTTGATTGCTGAATTTTGACTGCCTATCATCCTTTGAACCAGTGAAAGAACTCTAAGTGACCATCTAAAAATCGTGAGCTAAACACTTTGAAAGTGTGAGGATTTTATTTGCTAACTTTTGTTAAGTGTTTTCAGGATGTTTGGACTTCTCAAGAAATCAAAACCCCTACAAGATGACGTCTACTTTTCTTTTAAAACTGTTTTTGAAAAGGAGCAATTGATTTTTAATAAGAAACAGTTTGCTACTAATGGGTTTGATTTTGTGCAGAAAAAAAGAAACCAAAGGAAGAGGCAAAACAGATTCGATGATGATGAGAAAAGGGTCAAAAATGGTGATCATCCCTTCACCAAAGCTAAAAGAAGCAGCTGTGATATGCTTGATCGGAACGAGCTTAGACTTATGCCAGCTTGGAGAAGATGCTGCATAAGGCAATTTTTCTTATTCAGCAACTCAAAAAGAAGAAAAACACCAACACTTCTTCTGCACCAAAACAGTAATGTAAGTTTTCTTCTCTTTCAAATTTTGATTTGAAAACTGATGTGTCTTCTTCTGATAAAAGCAAAGCTGTGAAACCTACAAGCAAAGCTCATTCTACCAGGTGCTTCAAATGCCATAGGATCGGTCATTATGCCAACAAATGCCAAAACCAGAAACCGTTGGTGACTTTGAAGAGTGACAAAGCTGAAACCGAGCCAGAAAAGGAAGACTATTCAGACCCATTACCAATTTTTGATGACTGTGCACATAAGCCGATGACAGGTAGTTCTAAATTGATTTTTCAATTTGAAAAGAATTCTATAAAGGTTTTGAACAAGAATGAGTTTTCTGGTCCTTTAAATACTTTTGATATTGGCGCATATGACCTTGGTCTTGGAAGCTTTATGTCAATGCATGAAAAGCCTGATGAAGAACAAAGTCGTGGTCATCAAGCAAACCAAGAAAGATCTTCTTCCATTCAAAAACCAGACAAAACTCAAGGTGAGAAATTTTTTGATTATGATTCTTTTGCTTATAACCCTTTTCCTTTTAATGTTTCAGATTTGAGGACAAATCTTTTTGAAGAGGAAGGCAATGATGCGCCTCAGATCGTAGAATCGGACCAGGATGATGCGATCATGGTTGAGACAACTGATTCTTCAACAAAGGACAAACGAGGAGGGTTTAATGGCGAGTATATTGATCTAAAACCAGCTGGTGAGACAGAGGACAAGCTGAAACAGAGTGTGCACGAACTGGAACCAACTGAAGAGAGTGTGCTTGACCTGAAACCAACTGAAGTGAGAGTAGATGAGCTGGATGAGCTGAGTGAGTTAAGTGACACTAGCTTGGAGCTGAATAAGCTAAGTGACACTGAAGATGGAGCTGGTTTAGTTGCTGGGCGAAATGAGCTATTTACAGCCCACGGAAAAATTCATAACAAATTCAATTTAGGTCCGATTTACACCAAATTCGACCATGCCTTTGCTGATGGTCTTCTGCCCATTTGCATCAAGAAATATCAACAAAAGGAGTCAAAGTCGTGGTCAGACCAAAGGACATTCAACAATACACTTATTTCTAATCAAAAGTCTTAGTCTTTGTTTGTGTTTTCTAAATTTCTAGTTTTCCACAAGTTCTTTAAGTCTTTCTTTTACTACAAGTAGTATAAATATGTAATCACATCCCATGAATAAAATCAGTCTATGTTTTGAGTTTATTTCCGTTTCTTCTCTGAGTGAGAGAGAGAGAGTTCTTTAGCTAGTTCATTGGTGTGAACCGGCTTGTTGATTTGATGGTCAGCCAATTCATCTTGTGTGTTGTTTGGTGGTTAGCCAACACATTCATTCCTTCTTAGGTGGTTAGCCTTAGATCATGGGTATATCAAGAGCCATTCCGCATCTCTTGACGATTCTTTCAATCCATTTCAGTTCCAGAAGTGTCTTTGCCTTCTCGGATCATATCCAACACCCGGCTAAAGTGATCCTTCCCGTTTCAGGACGTATCACTTCCCCTACACGCTCCTCGTACACCTTTAACCTTCCAACTATATCCTCTCGAGTTGATGTCTAGGACTTGTTCTAAGGACGCTACAATCTGGATGCACTTGTGCCTTGGAAGACCCTTCAAAAAATTCTTAACCATCTTGGACTTTTCTATGTTTTCTCCCAACTAGGCTGCCTTGGATGCTAAACCTGATTTCTTCCCCAGAAAATCATCTACGGTATCGCTATCATCCATGTTCCACCTGTCGAACTACGTCATCAATGTCTGAAGTCTTGCCTCCCTTACACGATCACCTCCAAGGTGTCATGACTTGATGGCATTCCATATCTCTTTTGATGCGTTTTGTTCTCCCACATGGAGAATCAACGTCTCGAGAACTGACTGAAACAAAAGAGCAATCGCAACATCGTTCTTCTTTTGATCACCAGAACCAGGTTCTACTGTGTCCCACACCTCATGAACACAGAGTAAGACCTTCATCCTCATCGACCAAACTATGTAGTTTGTCGACGTCAACATCGAACGTTGGATGGATGCGGATCCAAGGTCCTTCGTGCGTGGAGCTCTATTCACATATCTTGCGTTGTGAACTCTTGCTTCACAGCTACCAAGATCGAAGTTTCGACTTAAGCTTTGATCGAAGCTCCAACGTAAGCTTTGATACCAATTCAGATCTCTAGAAACAAAGAATTATAAGAACAATTTTTCTTATTGCTTTAGAAACTGCTCAAAACTAAATGTTCTCAATGTTTCTCTTAGATCTCTTATGGAACAGCTCTCCACTAGACATATATTTATAGTGAAAGACAATTCCGTTTAACATGATGGAAATACAAACCTAATCTAAATAGAAAATTTCTTTTTCATATATTTAGATTTCTTTTTTTTGTGTTTATCTTAACATATTAAACACTTATTACTATGTTAAGTTTCCACGAGTTTGGAATTATCCAAAAATTACATTATCAACCTAAGCAGGAGTAGAAGTCGCAGTTTCATGACAGAGAAATTGCGGAAAATAAAATGCAGCCCGTTTAATTGCCAAAGAGAGATATCATCATTCAATGGTTTTTTTTTTGTTTTGTTTTGTTTCGTGCTCTTCTTCTTGATCTTAGTTTTCTCATCAGCTTTGATAATGTTTTTTGTCTCCTTGTGAAGATGGACAGATTCATCCAGCTCTTCCTCCTCCGAGCTACTGGTTTCCAACTCACCTTCTTCCACATCATTGAGGATATGGTAGCGTGGTTCTGATCATGTCTCAGTTT
Source organism: Moricandia arvensis (assembly GCA_905132765.1). Classification (NCBI taxonomy): domain Eukaryota; kingdom Viridiplantae; phylum Streptophyta; class Magnoliopsida; order Brassicales; family Brassicaceae; genus Moricandia; species Moricandia arvensis. Next base: position 21,129 of record CAJHQP010002822.1, on the reverse strand, counting down.
CAGAGGATTCTTTTTGTTTTTGTTTTTCACGTTGTGGATATGTCCTATGTGCTTTCCCCACATCTTTCGAACCCTCTGCTTCTGTCATCAGTGCATTGTTATCCTGAATAGAGTCAGGCTCTGTATTAATGACAATCACTTCATTTTCCACGTTTTGAGGACAGTATCAGTACTTTGCGCAGCTGTCTTAGCGGTCATTGTGCTTGTCATTTTTTTCCTTACGTGCATCTGCTATGATGTCTTCCTTTCTACGACAGTCCTTGTCCACATGGCCCACTGCTGACATAAAGTACATCTAGGTGGTAGTCAGGGATAACTGACTTGGATGGTCATTTTGGTACCTCTGATCGAAATACTGTCCGACAGGGGTTTCTCTAAGTTCACAACAACAAGAAGACGGGCAACATCCAGTTGGGTGCAGCGTACCATATTCGGATGGAGCTTAGTAGTTCTGCCAATAGTGTCCAGGGACTCCCTTCAAGTTAATCCGCAGTGGAATGGCTGTAAGGTCTGGTCTCGAAGCTTTTGTATCAAGAGTCCATTCCTTAACAACAAGTGGGATATCGGCAATATTCCAAAACTGACGTCGAAGGACCCTCGACTTCATGTGCTGGTCTTCGATACGAAAAATAACTGTTTTCGGAGCAATGAATTGGCTTCTCCTTCGAAGACCACAAGCGATTGACAGTTGCGTGTACTTTGGCAATATGTGGGCGTCTCCAATGAAGTGACCCATGATGTAAGATGACCACAAGGGATTGACATCATTTGTTATGTCTTCAGGAAGGTCGACCACTGAAACACCGTCATGTATATCAACCACCGGAGAGTAGTGAACAGAGGGCTCGGTTTGGTCAGAGACGACAGAAGAATAGAGTGCTTTAAGCGGATAAGTTTGGTTTTCTGTGTAGATCTTAGAAGGTGAGGGAGGGAGATCAGTGCCCTCAGCTGAGAAAGGTGACGCCATGGGTCATGGCGACAGAAACGGGAGCCTTGTGGAGCACGAATACGGTGATGTCTCTTAGGGTTTACGCCCTACCAAATAATTTTTTTTTCATTTTTATTTGTATTCAGATTAAATGCTAATAAAGTATTTTCTTTTCTTTCTTTTAAAAAAAATCAACTAATTAATCAAAAAAATAAAATATTCAATTAAAGGTGTGCTTGGATAGTAGAAAATCTAACCATTACCTATAGCAAAATCTCGAAGACTATAAAAACAGAGTATTCATACTCAACCGAAAGAAACTTCAAACCAATAATGCTGCAGTTTGGCCTGGTCGTTTTTATTCCAAACCGAAGTACTTATCAACATCTGAACCGAAATCGAAACATGATCCGAACTGTTATACAAAAATATCCTAATGATACTTATGAATTTAGTATTTTAGAGTTCGGGTATAACCCGAACAGAAATCCAAACTAGGATCCAAAATATCCAAAATTAGTTAAATATATTAATGTTTTATATAATATAAGGGGATTTGATATTTTATAGTATTCGAAAGATTTTTGTTGTTTGTTTCATTTGTTATTTTGAATACTTTTTAGTTAGTTTAGATAGTTTAACTAAATTTAATTAGATTTATGAACAATTTCTATATTTTGAATTTTTTTTTATCAATTTTTCAGATTTAAAAATATATTTTGGATGATTACAGACACTGGATTGAACCAAACCCGGAAGAAACAAACCGAACCCGACCCGGTAATTAGTAAAATCCAAATAGAACTAAGCATAGTACCAAAAATTCAAAAATCTAAATCAACCGAAATGAAACCGACAAGCCTCCCCCCCCCGAATGCCCAAGCCTAGCTAGAGTCCTTATAGCTTATGATTTGCTATGTAATACGAGATAATCCAGTTTCAGATAACCTTTTTAATAAGATGGAAAAAACCTGTAAAACGCAGTTTTGTTTTTTTTGGTTTGGTTAGCTATTATAATTTTTACTATGTAAATTTATTTAAATTTCAAAAAATTAAATTTACATTTTATAAAAATAAAAATTTTCTTCATTTTAAATAAATATCTATTAAGTATTTTTGAATATTCACATATATATATATATATATATTAATTCTAATAGAATTTTGGATTTTTGATCATTTTAGTTACAACAAATCAAACTGATAAAAAATCTATATGTTAATTAACCTAATGAACCATGAATTTAAATACAATTATAGTCATTTACATATTACATATCAACAAAATATTTGATATTTTTATTTTTTATTTGTTAAGTCACACTTACAATTAATTTTGATAACGTATATTTTATACAAAATATTATATATAATTTGATGTAGAATATTTTATATTTCAATTATATATTTTATATTATTAGTCTTTTTGTTTTTCAATGTCATATAATATTTTTATATTAAACTGATGCATGAGTTCTTACTTCAATGGTGATAAAGTAGTTAGTAGTAATTATCATATTTCAAAAATCTTTACAAAAATAAAAACAATGTTAAGGAAATTATTTTTTAAATAATAAAATTTTAAACTTACTTCAGAAATGGAATAATTACTAACAATCATTTTCCCGATGGAACTTGTTCGTTAATAAAATTCTCGACGAAATTCTTACAAAGTTTTCTGATGAAATCCATACTAAATTTTCCGGTGAAATCTCTATAGAAAATTTTAACGAACACTGTTTCCAAAAGACAATCGTTCCCGATGATTTTTTTATCTTGACGACATAGACCCAATAAAACGTTAATGAATAGCTTATTTCCATTTTTTCTTTATGCTGTTACTACATAAAGTTACTTTAGCCTCATGGTTCAGGTTTTCGGTTTATTGTCTAGCTTGGTGTGGGTTCGAATCCTTTCGATAACCAAATTCTAATATTCTCTTAAGTTAAAAATACTGTTGTTTTGACTTTTGAGTAATAGCACCACATTGTTGCCATGTAATACGTCCAATCAGCCAAATTAACGGCTGACTAACTTTTATTATAATCAATGTAAATTTAAGCATTTTTAAAAAAGTTCAAGTACTTTATTTGAATTATAATCGGTTGAAATCATATTTAGCACAGATTATTTGTTTGGTCGTATAAAGCAAGATGGAAATTGTTAGAGTAATAGACCTTTTTCCTACCAACATCTATCTGGTTTGTGCATCGGTAATATCAGTCTTTTAGTACACGAGCAAGACGATATGTGGGATGTGTAACAGCCGCCACTTCACAAGTAATAGAAGACTAAAAATTAACTAAAATGTAACCATAACCACCATTTTCACTGAAATGTAAAGAAGTTACAACGCAATGGTGTATGTCAGTTCAAGTGCAATATGAATACATTTTGCTGTTGTTTGTGTATCCTTGACATATTTTTGTGGTTAGATTAGTATAGGCTTGTGATAGTTGTAGGGTGTTCCTGTGTGGTGACACCATGGATTTCTCTTAGGTAACTTAAGTTACCCAGCCTATACACTACAAAAAAACATGACATAACAACGATACTTTACGAGGAAATTACTTCGTCGTAATTTTACAAGTACTTTACAAGGTCCTTACAACGAAAAATACATTCGTCGTAATGTCCTTGTAAAATTACGAGGAAATAATTTCGTCGTAAATGAACAACGACTTTACGATGAATAAGAATATTTGTCGTAATGTCAATGTACTTTTACAAGTTATTTACAACGAAAAATACGCCCGTTTATGTTTGATGAAAACGTGTTTATAGTGCTCTTTAGATAAGATATTTCATTGTAAAGTCCTTGTGAAGTATATGTAAAAGGGTAGTAAAGTTTTTCTTTGTAAATTCGTTGTTTAATCTTCACCTACCAGATTCAAAAATTTCCTATATATATGTTCATTTGCTTCATAATATCACACAAACTAAAAAAGAAAAAAAAGAATCCAAAAAAATGTCGAATGGTAGAAATATTTACGAGTTACGGAGTTGGATGTATACGCACAAGGATGCTGACGGTAGAGTGACATATGTATTTCTCAGGGGGCTAGAGACATTCATGTACCAGGCAGACAATACGCCGATCACGCAAGAAAGTGGTAAGATGTTATGTCTTTGTCAAAAGTGCAAAAATTCAAAATTTGCCCGTAGTAAAACTGTATGGAAGCATTTATTAAACTGAGGCTTTACACCACATTACTATATTTGGTTTCAACATGGACAGGGTTATGGTGGAAATGAAGCTAGTAGTAGTAATAGTAATTTTCAGGATGCTGGTAGTAGTCAAGAACCATATCATCTGCATAACGAATATAGTTACCATCAGGAGGAACCAATGGTAGATCATGATAGGGTTCATGACATGATTACTGATACATTTTACCTGAAACCACTACGACCATAGCTGCTGAAAGTGAAACTGTTGAAGAACCAAACTTAGATGCAAAAAGGTTTTATGAGATGTTAGCTTCTGCAAATCAACCAATATATCCTGGTTGTAGAGAAGGTCTCTCTAAATTGTCTTTAGCAGCTCGGATGATGAATATCAAAACATATCATAATTTACCTGAGAATTGCATGGATGCATGGGCTGAATTATTTAAAGAGTATTTGCCATAAGACAACGTGTCAACTGAATCTTATTATGAGATTCAGAAACTGGTATATAGTCTTGGATTACCTTCGGAGATGATAGATGTTTGCATCGACAACTGCATGATCTACTGGAGGGATGATGAGAAGTTAGAAGACTGACGTTTCTTCAAGAAACCACAGTTCAAACCGCAAGGACGTGGAAGAAATAGAGTACCGTACCAAAAAATGTGGTACCTACCAATTACAGACAGGTTGAAAAGATTATATCAATCTGAAAGGACTGCTGGAGCGATGAGATGGCATGCTGAACATGTCCAGAGGGATGGCGAGATCGCTCATCCATCAGATGCAAAAGCGTGGAAACATTTCAACACGGTACACCCAAATTTCGCAAGAAATATTCGGAATGTCTATCTTGGGTTATGCAGAAATGGATTTAGTCCATTTGCAATGTCAGGGAGACAATATTCTTTATGGCCAGTCATTCTTACGCCATACAACCTGCCACCAGAGATGTGCATGATAAAGAACTTCTCTTTTTGACCATATTAGTCCCTGGTCCGAAGCATCCAAAACGGTCGCTAGATGTATTTCTTCAACCATTGATACAAGAGCTGAAGGATTTATGGTCAGCAGGGGTGAGGACGTATGATTGTTCCTTGAAAAAGAAATTTATGATGCGAGCAGTTCTGCTATGGACTATAAGTGACTTTCCTGCTTACGGGATGTTTCTGGATGGACAATACATGGAAGGTTATCTTGTCCATATTGTCTTGGAATGACAAATGCTTTTCAACTGAAGAATGGTAGGAAGACGTGTTGGTTTGATTGTCATCATCGATTTCTTCCACTTACTCATCAATACCGAAGAAACAAGACATTGTTTAGGAAAAGAAGAGTTGTCAGAGACACTCCTCCTCCATATGTAACTGGAGAGCAAATCGAACAATAAATTGATCACTATGGAGCTTTGGAAACTGTTCCTTGTGGAGGAAACTGACATATTTCTACAAATATGGCTGATGGGTATGAAGTCGCTCACAATTGGCATAAGAAGAGTATATTTTGGGAGCTGCCTTACTGAAAAGAATCTTCTTTTACGACACAACCTCGATGTGATGCATATAAAGAAGATTTTTTTTTGAGAACATCATGAGTACATTACTAAATGTTCAAGGGAAAACAAAAGACAACAAAAATTCAAGATTGGACTTACCTAATATTTGCTTGAGAAGTGAGTTGCATATCAAGAGCAATGGAAAAGTTCCGGTTCCCATATTCCGATTGTCATCACAAGCAAAGATGACTTTGTTCAAATGGGTCTCATCAGAAGTGAAGTTCGTTGATGGTTATGTGTCAAACGTCTCAAGATGTGTTGAATAAGATCAAAAGTTCTCAAGAATGAAGAGTCATGATTGTCATGTGTTTATGCAACGACTACTTCCATTCGCTTTTGCCGAGCTGCTTTCAACAAATGTACATGAATCACTTGCAGGTAAAATATTTTGATTAAAATTATAATATATGTTATATATAATATGTTAATATTGACAGATATGTGGTCATTTTAGGTATTAGAGCATTCTTCAGGGACTTGAGCACACGCAAGTTGAGAGAAGATGTCATGCAACAACTACATGAGAACATTCCGATCTTAATCTGCAACCTAGAGAAGATATTTTCTCCTGCATTTTTTGATATCATGGAACATCTAGTTGTCCACCTCCCGTACGAGGCATTGCTTCGCGAACCTGTTCATTACGGATGGATGTATCTTTTTGTCTTTGGTGTGTGACACATGGTTTTGGTTGTATAAGCTACCTCGACCTCTGACTCTTCCATTCCGTCCTCTACCATTACCACGAAAATCTCCATAGTTCCTTTGAATATGGTGATTATTATCCAAAAACATAAGCTTCCCTCGGTCTTCTTTTTGAGTTTCTTCCTGATACACCCTTGGATAGCACACCGGGCAAAACATACATGCATGGTTTGATCATGGGAAGCAGTAAAGATATATGTTCATTGTTTGATTCATATCTTCCAAACCACGAGGCTTCTATGCATGAAATCACTTGGAGAATGTTTTCAACTCAACTATGGAGCTCCTTGAAGAAGAATCAGATCAAACGGAGTTCATATGTGCGATTTTTCCATTTACAAATCAGGTGATCTTTAGTTCTCGCGAATTAAGACATGTGCGCATTCAGGTGAGTTGGACCGACACTGCCTTGGAGCTGGATGAGCTAATTGACGCTATCTTAAATGAACTGAATACTAAATTGAGCTGGACTTACACTATCATAGACTATATGAGCTGGATTGATACTCATTTGGACGAGCTGAGCGAGCTAGTTTGTCTTCCGAGCTAGTACGATCACCCGAGAAACTGAAAATGGCTAACCTTATTTCTGATGGAACAACGACCAATTCAATCATGAAAAAGGAAATTATTCATGATTCAAATGTCCAAGAAATCATTGGGCTTGATGGTTTTCGAAAATATTCAAAAACGGACTTGTTTGGGCCAAATGGAGAAACCGATAAAATATTGGCTAAGGGAAAAGATGGATTTCAACCATGCCTCAAAGGGACATGTCTTGGCCCATATCAGGAGCATATTCTTCACTTTTCAAAGTCCTGGTCGTGGCTATATCAAGAGGTCGTCAAAGTTTCAGTCAAAACAATAATTTAGTCAAGTCTTTGTTTGCATTTTTCTATGCATGTTTTTCCACAAAATTCTAAGTCTTTTCATATGCTTTTGCTACTATAAATATGTAATATTTCTACAGAAATAAATCAATCAATTTTATTCTTATATTTGAGTTTATTCTCTTTGTTCTTTGTTTAGAACATTTCTGATTCTTGGTGAGGTTATCACCGAGTAAACAAATCTCGTTTTGCTGGACTTGTGTGTCACATCAAGCAGCAAACGAACCCTCTGGTAGTATCATCGGGCCATCCGCAACCCTTTGTGTCACCATTCAATCCATCAGTTCTCCTTTTTTGACGAGTTCATATCCTTCAAACCGTTTGAGTGATCCTTTCTGAATCTAGGACGTATCAAGTGGTATCAGAGCCACTCAATCAGTATTATCTATCTATTCTTCTCATCTTCCATTTAAATTTCTTCAAACACTTCTTCTTCTTTCTATCTTGAATCTGGGCCCCTCATTACCATCCACTATATAAAAAAAGAAAAAAAGAAATATCAAAAGAAAAGAGAAAAAAAGAGTCAAAAAAATTCAAAAAGTTTGATTGTGGTTTGGTGGTGGAAGAGAAAGCCTGCTGGCCGAGGAGAAATCCGGCCTTTGAGGAGGTTAAATCAGATTCCAAAACCATATTTCTTATCTTCCTATCTTATTTCATTGTTTGTTTGCTTGGAGTCATTGGGAAACTTGATTTGTCTTGAGTGACCATCCAAATTCCGAGTGAAACACCTGAGTGGGTGATAGGGATAAGTTTAATCCTAAGTGTTGTTGTAATACTTAAGAGTCAATCCAATCCTAAGTTGATTTTAATCACCAAGAATACAAGTCTTTGAACTCAATCTAAGTAATCAAAGTTTAGTGAAGTGAGCAGTTTTCAAGCAATAAAAATGAACAAACGATAGCTAAGAAATTGAATCAATCTAAAAGATAGGATCCATGGGGTTAGGATATCGATTTCAAGTGGTTAAGATTCAAGTTAAGGTGACAAGTTTATCAATCAATGATTTCCCTAAGTCTAGATCACTAATAAAGATCAATCCTTTTTCAAGACAAAGATCCTTTTGCACTCATGAGTCAAACATCAATTCTCATTGGTTTAATTCATTCAAGCAAACATTAAGAGCAAGTCTAATAACTATCTAGCAGTCCTAGCATCAAATCTCTTTGGCTATTCAAGCTAAAGCATATTTAAGTTTGCTCAGACATTTTATCAAACACTTGTGATGCAGAAAATGTCTACAGTTCTAGCTTAGTGTGATCAAGACTAATCTAGCATTAAGAACTCTCAGATAGCAGGGAAACATGTAAATCTATTGCTAAACACCTTAACTCTTCACTTAGCCACCCTAATCATCCTAACCCATAGATCCAATAGGGGTCTACTCGCTAATATTCATGGAAACCCTTAAAACCATGGTTGATTCAAGGATAAACATGATTAGACAGCAGAATCAATGAATAGCAAACAAGAGAACAAGATGAAAAATAGATTAAAGTCTCCAACTTTTCACCAAAATAGTCTTGTGTTGTTGATAGAAACAAGATACCCCCAATCTTAGGTCTCAGAAGTGTTTTATAAAGCTAAAACTCGAGCTGGTTTAATCACAAACTAAGATTAAACCAGAATAAACTGAAATTAAGCTACTAAATATAATCGGCCGCGACCCATGATGACCCGCGGTGGGTAGCCCGCGGTGTGCTTCTCTAAGCCGCGCCCACCTTGTGCCGCGGTGTAACCCGCGGTGTACCCCTGGACTTCCAAGTCGATCATGGCCGCGGCCTCCTCTTGCCGCGGCGAAGCCCGCGGTCGATTCTCGCCTTGCCGCGCCCTCATCTTGCCGCGGCGAAGCCCGCGGTGAGTCCCTGGTTGAATTCGTCAATCATTCGCCACGGCCTGCTCTGACCCGCGGTGTACTGCCCGCGGTGATCCATCGAGAACACTCCATTTCTTCACCATTTCAACTGTTTCGGGACTCTTTTGGCTCCAAAACTTCACTTGCACTTCTCCAAACCTGAAAATATGCAAATGCAATGCAATGCAACCTATATGAACCTAATACTAGTGCAAATGATCAATTTATACACAAGATACAAGACTAAACACCATGAATTATGCAAGACATCAACTCCCCCATACTTGTTCCTTACTTGTCCTCAAGTAATTTTTAAGAATAATATAGAGGAAGAGATTTTTGAAGGCGGGAACTCATCACCAAAAGAGACTCCTCTTAGACCTCTAACTTGACAACCTTACACAGTCATAACAAGTAGCATGAGCAGAAACTCTTTCCAACTCTAACTTCTCTAGGCTTATCCTTACTCCTTACACTCTCTTTCATGAATTCACAAACCAACAAATCAACCAACTCTCACATTCAGTTTGCAAAATTATAAGTGAAGTCTTAGCAAATGGTCCATTGGTCCAAATCATTTGGTTTGGTGAGAAAGATGGCTTGAAGCTATGGTGAAGTGAGAAGGCTATTAAGTTCTTTCATGGTGGGTTACTCTCAAAACAAGTAGCTCAACATTATGCATAATATATCTAAGAAAGAGAACAACTTATGCATACAATGTTCGATCCTCATTGTTCTACCCATTTCCTAGACACAAAGCAGCTACCACCCTTGACTTCCAATGTCAAACCCTCTGTTACTCCCCAAAAGACTCCAAGAACCCTCAAGAACACTCACTTTTAGAACTCTTGCTTCTTTAGATTACTAGGGATTCCTTCACTCATCATTTTTTTTTCTTTTTTTTGAAACTCTTTGAGCTAACATTTTCTTTTTCCTTGATCCCTAGCAATCTATATTTGTTTTTATACTTTTGAGTTCATTCTTTTTCACTCTCTCTCTCTCTCTTAACCTTTCAAGATCAAACACTCAATACTCCCTCCCCATCCTATTAGCTAGACAATTATGAGATCTTAAAGCTAGCAAGTAATGAGGATCAACCATTGTCGTTCCCAATACTCTCAACATTATGCACATCTTAAGCTTTCAGAAAAGGCCTCACTCATCAAATTAATGGTGGTTTGAAAGGACGGAAGGGTGAAAGGGAATGGCAACCATCTAAAAGATGACCACTTGAGTTGTCAAAAAGGTAGTTAGGTGAAAATAGTGGGACAAACTCAAGTGTGTATAGAAAGCCATGATTTAGCACACAAAGGACCATAAGCAAGAGGCATTAAGTTCATTAGTCAATTAAGTTCGGAGTTGGCATCAAAGACAAGTTTGTTTCATCAATCAAAGAATTTCAAGGAGAGTTTTCAAAGCTCGAAGTTTACAAGTCTTTCAAGGTGTGCTCAAGCTACTTGCTATGATTACAAAGGGTGCCCTATTGAGATCTTAGCATGAGGTCTTTGCAAGGTAAGTTAAATCATTGTCCCCTATGCAGATGAATGCCATCTATATGCTTCTAGACTCGATCCTAAAGATGAAATGATGCAACCTAGATGAATCATTTTTTTGTTTTTTTTATATGCAAGTGACTATAACCAATGCAAAAATCAATGCTCAAGACACAAAATGCTAAAATATTAGTAACTTGGTGCCTCCCCCACACTTGAATCACACAGTCTCCTGTGTGACTTAGAATGGGAGAGAAACCGAAAATAAGAGAAGAAAAATATGATAAATAAAGAAATATGTACAAAAGAAGGGTTTGGAGAGTACCTCACGGCTCGGTTGGACCGAGTGTCTCATCCGTGTCGGAGGTGGGAATGTAGGGAGTCTCATTGTCGGAGTCAGGCAAGGGTAGTGGTGGGACAGGGTGTCTGAGTCGTCGAGGTCGACGCTCACGAGGCTCGCGGAGGGAAGCACGCGGTTCCTCATAGTAAGTGTCCGTGGCAGTGGCATCTCCATAAGAGGAGTGACGATGAGGATGAACATGTCCTTCTGAATCATCACAAGCAGCTGCTCCTTCTTCCATGGGAGTATCAGTAGTGACTGGGGTGGATGCATGTGATCTCCTTGGTCTCAGTGTCAGGCTCTTCACTTTCTTCGCTAAGTAGTTCACCGACTTAACCAACTTCGCGATTGTTCTGTCTTGAAACTTGTTCCCTCGCTGAAGTGATCGAATCTGCATATGTGCGTCACGAAGAGCACCATCAGCAAGAGGCTCCCCATAGGGTGTGAAGTAGTAGCGTGAGCTTCCATAGACGAGTTCCATTGGCTCTACTTCGTCCTCTTGAGTCTCCACAATGGGTTCCTTCATTTTCTTCCTACTGATCTTCCTTGGGATCTCTTTAACAGAGGCATTGTACCATAATTCCTCGGAAGGTCGAAACTTAATGTTGTCCCCTTCAGCCAGTGATGTAATCGCCGGGTTTGGAAGGAGAATCTTCACACTCTCTTTGCCCCAAGTCTTGTAGTTGTAGACCCATGAGTCACCCACTCGTCCACCAAGAAACTCACAATTCGTGAGGAATGCCTCATCCATCAACACATAGTTAGTAGCCTCCTCTGCTAGTTCAACCCCCATTGCCTCCAAGAGAGGAGTTATGAGGCCTCCTATTTGAAGCTCTGGTGAAGAATCCTTGTGTGTCCATACCCAGTATTGGTATTGTAGTAGGCGTGAAACGAAGAGTCCTACCATCCCTGGGTCCTCAGAATCTTTTCCTTCATGGAGCGGACTGCCATTGTTAAATGTTGGCATCAAAGGCTTTAGTGCAATGGTGAGAAGACGCAACTCATCGTCGACCACTCGTCCTGACTCCTTTCGACCATACAAGGTTTCAGACAAAATCCTGTGGACATAGCGAAGGGCGGGGTGGCGAATGTCTTTGGACTTGTTTCTCTTCGTGTCATGGGATCCTGACGCAATCGTTTCCCACAACTTCATCGGTTCGTCCCTGTAGCGAGTCAACGTTGACTGAGCCTTATCTTCGAATCCCATAGCCTCACCAATTCGCTTGAAGGACATTTGATAAGGTCGCCTCCCAATCTTGAACTTGATAAAACCGAAACCCTCATCAGGATCCCTCAGCGTGGAATGGAATTGAGCGTCCAACGAAGAGAGAAAATCACGCGTTGCTACTTCATATCCTGGTTTATGTAGGGTCATCAAGCTCTGAAGGCCTATGTTGCTCAACAAGAAGAGCACATCATCATAGATACCCAACCTTTGCAGAATCTGAACATCTGGGTAGGGGGTTGGTTTGAAACCCATGGCCTTGATTAGGCGAGCTAGCTCTGAAGGCGGTGGCTTTTTCTTTGGCTGAGGCTTTGGCTTCTTTTTCTTTGGAGCTGGTACTTCCTCACTTCCCGAGTCACTGTAATCTTCATCCACAATGGGTTCCTCTACTTCTTTCTCTTTTCCTTTGCGACCCTTTGCTCTAGAGGAACTTCCACCCCCTCCATCCAAATTCATTGAACCTTTTGTTGGGATATTAGACGGCCTTGTGGTGTTGCCCTTTGTAAATCCCATGGTCACTCCTTGGCCGCGGGCGTCATTCACCGCGGCATGGAGGGCGCGGCGTAGGGGAGACTGGCCGCGGGAACCTTTTGGCGCAGCGTGGGTCGCGGCTCGTCCCTGCCATTTTCGTCGTGGCTTGGCCGCGAGCGTGGTGTGCCGCGGGGGAAGTCGCGGCTGATCCCTGCCCATTTCGGTCTAAGGCTTGGCCGCGGGCTTGTTGTGCCGCGGGGACAGTCGTGGCTGATCCCTGCCCTTTTTGCTCAATGTTCGGCCGCGGGCTCCATGTGGCGCGGCTTAGGGCGCGGTGAGCCCCTTTCCGATCCGTCTCCTTTTTTTTTTTTTTTTAACTCCTGAAACAACAAGATTAGAAACGCAAATCATAAAAGTATGTACAAAGATAGACATGGGACTTCCTCCCAAGTGAGCTTGTTTTAAGTCTCTAGCTTGACTTCCTTACTCTGGAACTAAGCGGGGGAAGGATTGGAGAGTGAAACCGAGGTTCCTCCTTCCTCTGTCGCAGTGCCCAAATAAAGCTTCACTCTTTGTCCATTGATTGTAAAGTCAGTTCCATCTTTGCACCATAGCACTATAGCTCCATATGGCTTAACTTCTTTCACCTTAAAAGGACCGGACCACCTTGATTTGAGCTTTCCAGGAAACAGCTTGAGCCTTGAATTATAGAGTAGAACTTGATCACCAGCACTGAACTCCCTTTTCAAGATCTTCTTATCATGAAAAGCCTTAGTCCTCTCTTTGTAAATAGCTGAATTTTCAAAGGCGTCAAGTCTGATCTCGTCAAGTTCATTCAACTGGATTAACCTCTTCTCTTGAGCTGTCTTGATATCAAAGTTAAGAAGTTTAACAGCCCATAAAGCCTTGTACTCAAGCTCAACTGGTAGATGACAAGACTTCCCATAGACAAGGTTGAACGGTGTTGTGCCTAAAGGGGTCTTGTAAGCTGTTCTATAGGCCCAAAGAGCATCATCAAGCTTGCTAGACCAATCTTTCCTTGTAGTTCCTACCACTTTCTCCAAGATGCTCCTGATCTCCCTGTTTGAGATCTCAACTTGCCCACTTGTTTGAGGGTGATAGGGAGTTGCTACCTTGTGCTTCACACCATTCTTTCTCAGAAGACTTTCAAAGAGTTTGTTTATGAAGTGAGAACCCCCATCACTTATCACCACTCTAGGGACTCCAAACCTTGGGAAAATGATGCTTTTGAACATCTTGAGAACCACCTTGGCATCATTAGTGGGGCTAGCAATGGCTTCAACCCATTTAGACACATAATCAACAGCTACAAGGATATATTGGTTGCCAAAAGAAGATGGGAATGGTCCCATGAAGTCAATGCCCCATACATCAAACACTTCAACTTCCAAGATAGGGTTTTGAGGCATTTCATTCCTCTTGGTGATATTGCCTCTCCTTTGGCATGAATCACATCTTGAGACAAAGTCTTGTGTGTCTTTGAACATGTGTGGCCACCAGAATCCAGCTTGTAACACCTTGGCAACGGTTTTGAAAGTAGCAAAATGACCTCCATAAGATGATCCATGACAATGTGTAAGGATCCCATCAACTTCTTCTCCAGCCACTACTCTTCTATAGAGTTGATCCTTGCAAAGAATGTAGAGGTAAGGCTCATCCCAAAAGTATCTCTTCACGTCTTTAAAGAACTTCTTCTTTGCATATCCCTCAAGATTTAATGGCTCTCTTCCACAAGCCAAGTAGTTCACCAAATCAGCATACCAAGGTTCTTTTTCTTCACTTGCCTTGGCTTCTTCAAGCTTCCTACCGGTCTCACACAAATTCGTAACTGATTTAATGGCCATGATCTGTTCTTCTGGGAGACTTTCATCAATGGGGATCCCACACTCAACTCTTAATCTAGACAAGTGGTCAGCTACACCATTCTCAACACCGGGCTTGTCTTTAATCTCAAGATCAAACTCTTGCAGCAATAGAATCCATCTCAACAATCTTGGCTTTGCATCTTTCTTTGCCAAAAGGTGTCTCAGAGCTGCATGGTCAGTGTAGACAATCACCTTGGAACCCACCAAGTAGCTTCTAAACTTCTCAAAGGCAAATACTATAGCAAGAAGCTCTTTCTCAGTTGTGGCATACTTCATTTGAGCATCATCAAGAGTTTTGCTTGCATAGTATATCACATGGGTCTTCTTGTCTTTCTTTTGACCCAAAACTGCTCCCACTGCATAGTCACTGGCATCACACATGATCTCAAAGGGGAGATCCCAATCTGGTGGTTGAACTATGGGAGCACTAATGAGCTCACTCTTCAGTTTTTTGAAGGCGTCAAGGCACTCCGCATCGAAGTTGAAGGCAGATTCCTTGCATAGCAGCTTTGTCAATGGCCTGGCTATCTTCGAAAAATCCTTGATGAATCTTCTGTAGAACCCAGCATGGCCCAAAAAGCTTCTTATGTCCTTAACTGATCTTGGTGGAGTCAACCCTACCATCACATCAATCTTTGCCTTGTCCACTTCAATGCCTTTTTCTGAAATCTTGTGTCCCAACACAATTCCTTCGTTCGCCATGAAATGACACTTTTCCCAATTTAGCACAAGGTTCGTCTCTTCACATCTTTGCAAGACCCTGCACAAATTAGACAAACACACAGCAAAGGAAGATCCGTACACAGAGAAGTCATCCATGAAAACCTCCACAACATCCTCAATAAGATCAGAAAATATAGACATCATTGCTCTCTGAAAAGTTGTTGGTGCATTACATAGCCCAAATGGCATCCTTCGATAAGCAAAGGTACCATAAGGGCATGTGAATGTTGTTTTTTCCTGATCATTGGGATGTATGGGTATCTGGAAGAACCCTGAGTAACCATCAAGAAAGCAATAATAAGGATGATTTGCAAGTCTCTCAAGCATTTGGTCAATGAATGGCAAAGGAAAATGATCCTTCCTAGATGCAACATTAAGTTTTCGATAATCAATGCACATTCTATGACCTGTTATTGTTCTTGTGGGTATCAATTCATCTTTATCATTTTTAATGACAGTGATACCACCCTTCTTTGGAACTACATGCACAGGAGATACCCAAGTACTGTCTGAAATAGGGTAAATAACTCCAGCATCTAAGAGTTTGAGAATCTCTTTCTTAACAACATCTTTCAAGTTGGGGTTCAACCTTCTTTGATGTTCTATAGAAGTCATTGACTCATCCTCAAGATGTATCCTATGCATGCATAAAGAGGGTGATATCCCCTTGATGTCTTCTAGTGAGTAGCCAATTGCTTTTCTAAATTTCTTTAGCTCAACTAAAAGTTTAGACAACTGGTTTTCACTGAGTTGGCTACTCACAATTACAGGGTATGTATCATTAGTTCCAAGAAAAGCATACCTTACTCCATGGGGAAGAGGTTTAAGCTCCACTTTGGGTGCTTTGAGCTCACTCCAATCATCTTGTTGAAGCTCTTCCTGGGAAGTGACTGAGGCGGCGTGGTGAATGATCTGAGGCAGCTCTATGAACTTGTCTTCGCCAGCTTTCTCCTTGTGGGAATCCAACCTCTTCACATACTCGGTGCTCACCATATCCTCAATCAGTTGGGATTCTCTATCAACTGTTAGGGCATATTGTAGAGAATCCTCAAGCGCCATCTCCTCAAGGAACTCATCAGCTAGAGCATCCATGGCCTCAATATAGAACACTTGACCTTGGATTGTTGGCCTCTTCATCACCTCCTTAATATCAAAGTGGAGAGTGTTTCCCTTACCCAGATGGAGCTCAATCTTGCCATCTCTTACATTCACGATGGCTCCAGCAGTAGCTAAGAAAGGTCTTCCAAAGATCAAGGGGTATTTAGGCTCTTCATCCATTTCAAGAACCACAAAATCTGTTGGAATTTCACAATCACCAATCATAACCGGGAGATTTTCCAAGATGCCTACAGGGAGTTTCACTGAGCGATCAGCTAGCACTAAGGAGATTCTACAATTCTTGTATTGGGTGAAGCCAAGCCTCTTTGCAACTGACAAAGGCATTAAGCTCACACTAGCTCCCAAATCGCATAAACACCTTTCAAACTTCAAAGGTCCAATGGAACATGGCAATGTGAAACTTCCCGGATCTTCTAGCTTTCTTGGGACAGTCAATCTTTGAATGATAGCACTACATTCGTGTGTGAGAACCACCATTCCTTCCATTTCCTTCTTCTTTTTAGTCACAGCATCCTTTAAGAACTTACTTTATTGAGGTACTAGCATGAAGGCATCTATGATAGGCATAGTGATTTGGACTTCATTCATTTGCTTCTCAAAGAGGGCCTTATACTTCTCCAGCAGTTGCTTCTTGAATCTTCCAGGAAATGGGAGTTTGGGTTCATAGGGAGGTGGAGTGAATAAAGCCTCTTTGGAAGAAGGTGCTTCAGTCTTGTCAACTTTTTTCTTTTCCTCTCCAACTTTTCCCTTTCCTTTAGCCTCAACTATCTTCTCCAAGATTTCCTCATTAGCCTTTTCATCCACAATGACGACATCATCATCAAGGTTGATGACCACCTCCCCAACTTGCTTCTCATTATCCTTAATGAGGACTCTTGCTGGAAGCTCTCTACCACTCCGAAGGGTTATTGAGTGCAATGTTTCCTTTGGGTTTTGCTCAGCTTTTCCAGGAAGTGATCCCATAGGCCTTTGAGAGTTGGAGCTCATTGTAGCAACTTGGTTCTCCAAAGCTTTGAACTTGTTGTTGAGCTCGTTGTAGCTCCCATCAATCTTGGTGTGGATGTTTTTAAGCTCATCACCAATTTGCTTCTGATTACGTGCCTGGGATTCCAAGAGTTGTTTAAACATAGACTCCACGCTTGTATTCGGAGGTTGAGTTTGAGAGGAGCTTCCTTGAACAGCAGTAGATTGCCCTACTTTTAGGTTAAAACCGGGAGGGTAGGATTGCTTGGGTGGGTAGCCATTTTGCTGGTTGTTGTAGGCTGGCTTCTGTTGGTATGGGTTTTGGTATTGGAAGTTGGGTTCCTTTCTGTACCATTGACCATTAGCGTTGATGAAACACAACTCTTGTTGTCCTTCCAAGCCATCCACTTCATTAACCTCTGGAGCCTCTGCCTTACTCTGATTTCCCACAAAATTCACCTTTTCTTCTTTTGCTCTATCCAAAAGAAGCATATCAAGCTTATCTTGAAGGGATTTCAACTCTTTTCTTGTGTTAGAGTCCTCACCACCTCCACCTCGATTCTGCCTGTCGCAGTCATCATTGTAGACTGAGTCACTTTGAGCCATGTTTTCAACAAGCTCCATTCCATTTTGAGCTGTTCTTCCTAAGAAGAAACCATTGCTTGCTGTGTCCAACATGCTTCGATATTTAGGCAGAACTCCTCTGTAGAAAGTGCTTAGTATACTCTCATTGTTGAAACCATGGTGAGGACATTGTGTCAAGTAGCCCTTGAACCTTTCCCATGCTTCAGCAAAGCTCTCCAGGTTCTTTTGTTGAAATCCAGAGATCTTATTTCTCAGCTTAGTAGTTCTTGATGTGGAGAAAAACTTGTTGAGGAAGACTCGCTTGCATTCTTCCCAAGTGTTAATTGATCCCTGAGGTAAACTCTTCTCCCAAAGGTGGGCTTTGTCTCCCAAAGAGAAGGGAAACAATCTTAGTTTGAAAGCGTCCTCAGAGATACCATTGATCTTTGTTGTTCCACATAGCTTGTCAAAGTTATCCAGGTGGTCAAGAGGATCCTCCAAAGCGAGACCATGATACTTGTTAGCTTGGATCATGTTGATCAAACTGGACTTGATCTCAAAGTTGTTGTTCTCCACTGCTGGTGCTCTGATACCCGCCCTATTTCCATGGATGTTGGGCTGGTCATATGTTCCAATCGCCCTTGCTTGGCGTTGAGGATGCTGCTGCTGATTGTTTGCAGCGCCTTGGCCTTGTCCAGCTTGAAATCCTGCTGGAGGAATTCCGTTGGGGTTTTGTCCATTGTTGTCAGCTCCATGGACATTCTGATCGTCCTGGTGGTCTTCCATTTCCAAATCCAGTTGGTTGAAAGGAAGCAGTTGCTCTTGTCTTCTTTTTCTTGATAATTCTCTCTCTAAAGCTCTGATGTTGTCTACTCTAGGAATAAGGTTTGTTGGCCCTCTACTCCTCAAGTTCATACACCTGGGGATTCAAAGAAAAGTGAAGAAAGAGTGTCAGTAAACAGATAAAATAAAATAAGACTTAGTCTCAAGCAATGACCAAATCTTAATGTCAAAATCAAACTTAGAAATGGCAACGGCGCCAAAACTTGATAGGGATAAGTTTAATCCTAAGTGTTGTTGTAATACTTAAGAGTCAATCCAATCCTAAGTTGATTTTAATCACCAAGAATACAAGTCTTTGAACTCAATCTAAGTAATCAAAGTTTAGTGAAGTGAGCAGTTTTCAAGCAATAAAAATGAACAAACGATAGCTAAGAAATTGAATCAATCTAAAAGATAGGATCCATGGGGTTAGGATATCGATTTCAAGTGGTTAAGATTCAAGTTAAGGTGACAAGTTTATCAATCAATGATTTCCCTAAGTCTAGATCACTAATAAAGATCAATCCTTTTTCAAGACAAAGATCCTTTTGCACTCATGAGTCAAACATCAATTTTCATTGGTTTAATTCATTCAAGCAAACATTAAGAGCAAGTCTAATAACTATCTAGCAGTCCTAGCATCAAATCTCTTTGGCTATTCAAGCTAAAGCATATTTAAGTTTGCTCAGACATTTTATCAAACACTTGTGATGCAGAAAATGTCTACAGTTCTAGCTTAGTGTGATCAAGACTAATCTAGCATTAAGAACTCTCAAATAGCAGGGAAACATGTAAATCTATTGCTAAACACCTTAACTCTTCACTTAGCCACCCTAATCATCCTAACCCATAGATCCAATAGGGGTCTACTCGCTAATATTCATGGAAACCCTTAAAACCATGGTTGATTCAAGGATAAACATGATTAGACAGCAGAATCAATGAATAGCAAACAAGAGAACAAGATGAAAAATAGATTAAAGTCTCCAACTTTTCACCAAAATAGTCTTGTGTTTTTGATAGAAACAAGATACCCCCAATCTTAGGTCTCAGAAGTGTTTTATAAAGCTAAAACTCGAGCTGGTTTAATCACAAACTAAGATTAAACCAGAATAAACCGAAATTAAGCTACTAAATATAATCGGCCGCGACCCATGATAACCCGCGGTGGATAGCCCGCGGTGTGCTTCTCTAAGCCGCGCCCACCTTGTGCCGCGGTGTAACCTGCGGTGTACCCCTGGACTTCCAAGTCGATCATGGCCGCGGCCTCCTCTTGCCGCGGCGAAGCCCGCGGTCGATTCTCGCCTTGCCGCGCCCTCATCTTGCCGCGGCGAAGCCCGCGGTGAGTCCCTGGTTGAATTCGTCAATCATTCGCCACGGCCTGCTCTGACCCGCGGTGTACTGCCCGCGGTGATCCATCGAGAACACTCCATTTCTTCACCATTTCAACTGTTTCGGGACTCTTTTGGCTCCAAAACTTCACTTGCACTTCTCCAAACCTGAAAATATGCAAATGCAATGCAATGCAACCTATATGAACCTAATACTAGTGCAAATGATCAATTTATACACAAGATACAAGACTAAACACCATGAATTATGCAAGACATCAGTGGGGGAGATTAAACACTTGAGAGTGTGAGGATTATTTTTACCTATTAACCTTTTGTGTTGAGAATTTTCAGGTTAAGATGTTTGGACTTCAAAGGAGGAGTAGCAACGACAAATCTCAACAACAAGCTATCTCTAAATCTTCATTCCAAAATTTGTTGAATATTTTTGATGAGTTTGTTCATGTGCAGGAAAGGCCAAACCAAGGAAGAACACATAAGTTGCCAAACAGGAGGTGCAAGGAGCAGTTCAAAACGTCTAGAGATGAAGCTGATCAAAGGAGGCTTTTTCGTTGGTTTGATGTCCAAGAGATTTGTGAAAAATTTAAGAAAGAGATGATGAAAGCACTTAAGGACGTCAACAAGAGCCACACGAAGAGCACAACCACATGTGCACCTGTAGCTGAACCATCAATATTCATCAGTGAAGAACCCAAAGGTAAATCTGAAAACAACTTTGAAGAGCTAAAAGATTTTTCATATTCTTTACCCATTTTTGATGAATATGATGAAGTGCTTTTGGAATGTCTGATCATTTGTGAGGATGAATGTGATCTTCCTTCTCCAAAATCTGATCTTATGTTTGATGACGAAAAGACTAAGGGACTAGCCTGTTTTGAACCGGAGTATCCGAATAGTTTTGTTCTTGTTTTACAGGAGGAAGAGCCATTCAACTACCCACATCCAGAACCGCTTCTTGGCACTAGGATACATTTGAACAATGATCTAGGTCCCATATTTGATGAGGAAGACGAATTTCGCCCAATCTTTGTTGAGGAAGCACCAATCATAACATCCATCAATATAGAGTT
>CAJHQP010002821.1:0-77749 GCA_905132765.1 Moricandia arvensis | reverse complement strand
GTTCATATGTAGATATATGAGAAACAAGTTATCTGCTGTGTCGATGTTTAGATTAGGCTTCTTCGTGTTTGGCAGATGTGATGTGATTGTGCAATGAATTCGGCAGAAACAAGCTTTACGTATTCGTCGAGTGCTTTTCCACGTGGAGATTTTACTCGCCTCAAGGATTCCTGTGTGTCAGCTCTGATATGTCTGCCGAGATTAAGTCAAGCGGCTTGATAAAACCGCGAAGCATATCATGCAGCGTACATTCTCGTAACTGTGACAACAACTTAGTCATGCTTTCATGTTTTACAAAAGTCACAATCGTTGTGCAGATTGTAGACAAGGAGGCTGTTGAGGAAGTGAGAACTCGTAGGAGATACAGAGATAAGACCGGTTACATTGTGCAGCTTAAGATGGTAACTACGATTGAACTCCTAGAGATATACCACATTGTATTTTCATTTTTTCTTTTCTTGATGAATGGATCAGAATGTCTGTATATCTTCTAGTGTTAGATCTTTCATAGGTTTTGTGCATTTACTTCTTTAGAGTCTACATGTTTGAAACAGGAAGTGGCTGAGACAAGCAGCGTGTTTCAATAGTAAGAGGAATTGTCACTAGCAAGGCGTAATGCTGGTCTTAACTCTACGTTTTATGTAGGATTAGAAGCGTTGTGGCTGGAGTGGTGTCGAATCCATGTTCATTGTAAGTACTTGACTTGTACTCGTCTCTCTTCTCTCTCTGCTTAGGACAAAGATGTATTACATTCTTAATGGCTGATATAGGCAAGCGCAAATGGCAAAACTTGATTATTGAGTGGTGACAGGTATTCGCCAAACGCTTGAGAGATAGAGGTGTTGACAAGAAGAGAGTGAGAAGAGCGATAACTTATTACTCAGGGACAAGATGAACGCTCTCAAGAAGCATTAGAGCTCTTAATAATCAATCATAAAAGAAAGTACTCCTACTCTCTGAAACAAAGTCTTGAGGTTTTTTGTAGTGACATAGTGTAATGAATAATGATGGAACCAAGGTTAAAGCTATTTGTTCCCCACAAAGCAAATTGTTGTGCTTCTAACTCTCGTTGAACATTGATGAGAAAGCCATTTATGAAGCAACACAAAAGTTAATCATGTTTTCTCGAACATTAATTTTCTTGAAATACTCGCTAAGAACATTCAGTGTTTCTCTCTTTCAATCATTGGTCTTAACCAAGATGTATGATACAACATTCTTCCATTAAATGTGTAGAAATATTGAATGAAAGTACAAACCTTCAAAACGAAAGAAAGGAGAAACAAAGAGCTTGTGAATAGATCCAATCTAAAAAAGAACTTAGACAACAGAATCTTATGTTTATTTAAGTTTTCACATCAATACTCATAAAAAAAACCTCGTTAAATGGCATCCTCTCCACAAAGAAGCATTGCACTGAAACGTCCACGTTTTATTAACCCCAAAACTTTGGTAAAAACTGTCTGAAAAATTCTCCCTTTCACAATTGAAGAAGGATGAATGATAAAAGCTTCTTCACTTGTTCCACCAATGAAGAATCCTTGCGCCTGTTGATTTTCTTCTGAAGCTGGAGGAGTCCATAGAGCAGAGCCTCAGCGGTTGGAGGACACCCAGGGACGTAAATGTCGACTGGCACAATCCCTGTCACACCCTCCGAACCACTGAGTAGGAGTAGTGGTAGTATCCACCTCCATTTGCGCAGCTTCCCATCGAAATCACCCACCTTGGCTCGGGCATTGATCATAAACCCTGTCATTGTTTCAAGATATTAGAAACTGGAACTTCAATCAGGATAAACAAGAACATCAGCTTTGAGAAAACATTTGAGTTGGTCCACACTGACTTCTCTCGCTTCTGCCAGATCCAAGACTGATTAGAATATAAAGTTTCTGAAACATATCTCTAACTATTAGTTCGATAACTAATAGGTTGCTCGGCATGAACTAACCTAGCCACTTATAAAGCTATCAATTATCTCTCAAATGCATCTAATATTTGCTCGTCTCAGTGTCTGGGACCTAAAACCATCATCAGTATAAGCTCAGCCGCCTTAAAAAGACCGTAACAACATAATCCGCATTTAAGAACATAACTTCTGCAGATGAATGAAGGCTTCATAACATCAAACAAGAAAAACAGGAACCTTATCAAATGAGTCAGATTCAATTTTTCCATAACATCACACCTTGCAGCAAAATAAACATGAGGTCTCAAAGACAACCAAGCAAAGTCATTTTCTAGACATTCACCACACAAGGAGCTACAAATAAGGTAAAGGAAAACATGAAAACAAATGACATATCCAACCTCGGATTGATAAATCTAGCCATGATAGCTGAAACGACTCTAACATATGTTTAAACCAAGGTAGATAATCTGAAATCCTTCCCCACACACAAACACAGAGCTTACACTCTTCATCCTAATGCTAAATATCACCAAAAGTTCATGAATTAGAACGATCCAATTCATCAAGATACACAATGAGTATCGTATCCATACAATCTTGCACTTCTCGACAAATCTAATATCTTTCGTTATCCTAAGTGGTTATTCCTTTTGGGGGTAAGGAAATGCAAAACGAAAAAACTTGCTAGACAATGATATGAACAGTAATAGCTTCCCAGGTCAAATCTTACATCCACAAGAAAACTCCCAATTCTTCAACACAGTCCTATCAAAACAATCAGACTACACAAACCTAAAGAGATAACAATTACCAATCACAACCACCCGAAACCCTAATTTCCACAACAATCACCACCGAGATTAAAAAAGGGGCGTTTACTTGCGAAGAGCAGGAGCCATCTTATTAGTAAGCGTCCCAGCGACAATCATACAATCAGACTGACGAGGACTCGGCCTAAAGATGATCCCGAACCGATCCAGATCGTACCGAGCAGCACCTGTATGCATCATTTCCACGGCGCAGCAAGCGAGACCGAAGGTCATAGGCCAGATCGATCCTCTACGAGCCCAGTTCATGAGATCGTCGACCTTGGAGATCACGAACTCCGCCGTCTTCGAGAGACCCTGGCGGAGGAGGAGGGGAAGTGGAAGGAGGACCTGGTCTGGTGTAGGATGTTGGTGATGTCGAGGGGGAGAGAGCGGGGAAAGATGTGTGGACGGCGCGTTGAGATTGGAGGAGGAGAGGGAGGCGCGTGGCGGCGTGGCGCGTGATCATGGCCATTGAGTGTCTCTCTGAGTTCCTCTCGTCGTGGAGTTCTGTTAACCAGGCGACTCTGTAAAACATTTAACTATAAGAACATTATAATCTTTTTTACCTGTTACTTTTTACAGTGATTGATCAATTTGGGTAATTAGTGTTGAACTGTGGCTTAGCTGAAACCCACATATGCTGGTGTAAGTAAATTACTGTTGTGAGAGATGACTTTATAAGTTTCACTTTGTAAGTTCTTTGGATCTATTTAACAAAGAAAAAGAGTAGCTATTTTGGATCTCTATAAGACTATATCGTCAAGTTCTTTTAAGGCCATAGATAAATAAGTGTGAGTCAAAGAGTGGAAGATGTCCCCTTGAAACAAACTCAGTCTATGAACTCCTGCGAAATGAACGAGAGTTTAGAGATATGACTAGTAGATTCATGGGCTCTGCTGTCTTATCGTTGCTCTGTTAATGTTAATGGGCCTTCGTGTGCTCTTTTTTTGAGTTTTTCTTATGGCTATTCACCTCATCAATTTTTAACTTAAAACTTCAAAGATGATGTATGTGGTTTTAGTTGTGGAATGTATACGTGACGATGGCATGAGTCATGAGATGTGTACCATCCGATTGTTCTCAATAAAAATTAAAAATTCATATCGTCTGATAACATATATTTTGTGTCCATGAAATTGATTTTTATCTGAGTCAATTAATTTATCAGAATTTGTCTACCATTATACCACCCATACATGATTAATATGGTGTCGATCTAACATTTTCATTTTATTCGATACTCTAAACTCATTAAAATTTCATGCTTTTATTTTTATGAATTTTTTTTATAATGTTTTATATATAACTAAAAGAGAAATACTTTAAGATAGCCCTCAAAAGTTTTTGTCACAAAAATATTTTTTTTTAAAATGAACAAAATAACCTTTATTAAAAGGTTAACAAAATGACAAATATACATTTATACCCTTTGGGTTAATTAATCTAGATTTATGATTTAAAGTTATGGATGGGGTTTTGGGGGTGAGGTAACAAAATGACCAATATACATTTATACCCTTTGGATTAACTAATCTAGACTTAGAATTTAGAGTTATGGATGAGGTTTTGAAGGTGAAGTTTAAAATTGAAAAAAATAAAATAAAAATTATTTTTTTTGAAAATAAAAAAAAACTAATTTGGGTCATTTTTGTTCTCGAAAGTTATTTTTGTGACAAAAACTTAGAAAGTTATGTGAAAAATTTGCCCTAACTAAAATTGTTGTTTTAAAATTATAATGTCCTAAACACTCGTTTACTTTACCTATGCTTAGGATCGGCCTTGGGTACTACTATTTATCAACAACTAGAGTAACTCGTTATCGTAAACGATCAATAAAAAAAATTTATCCAAGGAATGTTAACAAAATGTATTGTTTTGGAATGTTTTTAAAATTCATCTTCTCTAAACTTGAAGTAATAGAAGTTTCTACAAATGGACACGTAGTTAAATCTTTGCAACAACTTCCATGTAACGTAAGCAAATAGCCATGATGTAATGAATTGGATTAAAAGCAAAGAAATGTCACTAGATAATGTAAAAAAAAACATTATCTATTTACTTGTCTGTGTGGCATTAACATATGTGGTGGTCTCTCTGTTTATAAAACAGTATACTTCTTTCTGCATGTGGACGTATACTTTTACTACATAAATTATTGTCGGCGAAGATTCGTGTATGTAGAGGCATATGCATATCTATATCATTAGAAGATTCGTGTATTAGATTGATAAGTGATGGTGGCGAGATGGAGACATCAACAAAATAATTTATAATTTTTATTAACCAAATCTTTAAGCTAAGCTTTAAATCTGAGTAATTGCGTCACACGTGCCCTCATTTAATCAGAAACTAGGGAAACATTTTCATCTTACAACCACTGCATGGTTTCACTAAAATAAGTATAGTCTTAAATGAAATCAGAAGTCTCCCATCTGTTTTTAATAAAAAGTTGATCACAAAATTATATCATAGCAAGGAAACTGATTGGCTTTTTAGAAAGACTTTTAAAAACAATCTATTTATTTCATAATGTATGATATTTTGATGTAAACATATTAAAAATTTATATTTGCTAAAAACAATCATTAAAAATATAATTTAAAATCATTTTATTGAATTATGAATAAAATAAAATAAAAAGACAATTGACTTCACAGTTGAAAATTAAAATTATTTAAATAAATAAAACATGTTATGTTATGAAACAATAATTTTTTTCTAAAACATCATATATATTAAAATAGAGAGAGTATAGTTTTGTAATCAGTAACAATAGTGTGAACGATATTATCAAATACTTCAAATCTTTATTTCAATGACACCATCTGTTCAGCTGAGAATGTTAAAAATTGTTAACCAAAATAAATATACATATATATATATATATGTATATCATATAGGAATAAAAAATTCAAACATGTACTGAAACATACATGATTACCAAGTCTTATAGGGGGTCATTATATCATTTGATATTGAACGAAACGTTAGCGAACAAAAACGGCTGCCAAAATCAAGAGGCATACAAATTAAAATTGTATTCTAAATGTAAAGATTAAGAAATGTGGTTGGTATGTTAATCATTAAAATATTTCCATGAAAAAACAAAGGATAAAAATAACTCTATATAAATACAAAAGCTGGTGACAAGATGCCAAGAATGTTATAGTAATGGTACTATTATGTAATTGTTACTCAACAAAGGATACTATGTCGGTACGTTTATTCAATGTCTCGATTGAGCTGTTTCTTTTGGATTCATCTCCATATCGACCTCTAGATATTAAATTAAACAAACTTTCAAATGCGACTAAGTCGTTGCATTGCAATCAATCATACGATTTGAAAACATATGAATATATAATATGTGATAAGCGTAAAACATCCTATGATTGAAAATATTCCGAGTTTGCATTACTTATAACCCATCAAGTTGATGCATGATAAATCAATGAACTTTAACTTAAATTAGAATGCTACTATTTACTAATAAAGATTTTATGCTTAATATTTTACAGTTTATAATCCTACGTCCCCTAAAAAGTAAATAAATCAATCAGTCAACATGAAACTAGTTTAAGAGATTCTGCTTCCTTCTTTTGTTGTATAAAAGAAAATTTACTTTATCACATGTTAAAAAAGCTTATATGAATAATGTCTTTGCTTGTTAATTTATGTTTTTTTATCAATTTAATTATGATGCTCAGATATAAAACATATAATAAAGAATAATACCTAAGATACATTTAAAAAGTTCGTGTCACAAAAATAATTTTTTAAGAAAAAATTAAAATAAATTTTATTAAAATGTGTAAATATATATCTATACACATTGAGTTAATTAATCTAGATTTAAAGTTTAGAGTTATAAAGTGGATTTTTAAAGGTGAAGTTGAAAATTAAAATAAAAAAATTAAAATTTTCAAAAAAAAATTAAATTTTCAAAAAAATTATTTTATTCATTATATAAGTCTGTTTTGTGGCAAATTTTTTTTAAAAAGTCATTGATAGATTTGTCTTATTTATAAATAGGGAATTCTAAAATAAAAAGAAAATTGAACCGGATTTATAATTAAGCAAAAGGGACTTATGTTTTACGCTCTTGTTGGGTGCCAATGACACATTACCAACTCGACAAGAAAACGACATGTGTGTTCTCACCCTCCAATGCAATGGGCCCTGTTATTGCAATAGAAAACCACACGGTGTTCAATGTTCTAAAAGAAGAGAAGGACTAAGCATAAAAGGAAATACGACAAAAATAAGTAAGAATCCAACGGCTGAAGATTTCATTATCCTGTCTCATAAAGTCAACAGTATGAAGCTTGTTATTAATAACATGACTCTTTATTTCGGCCCCTGTACTATAATATGTATCACTATTCAACCCTTTCATGTATTGAGGGGATTGATGTTATTTATAAAAAATACTATAAAATTCATTATGTAATATTTTTTGATGTAATTGTATCTATTATAACTGTAGAAATTAAATGAAAAGATAAAAATGAAAGATAGCAATAACTTTTTACTTTAGAAATTAAAGTTTACACATCTTTTTAACTTTAATTTTAAAATCATATAAAACATAATTGTTAATTTATATGATTATAAAGAAAATATAAATTTAAAGTCATTTTGCTACCGTACAAGCAAATCCTCCTCAATTAATTTCAGAATAAATATTTCCTTTATAGGATTTGATCCTAACGGAGAAAAATGAGTATGATGTGTAACTTTTTTTCTAATTTATTTGAGCATATTATTTCATAGGGATGGATATAGAATAGAAAATAAAATAAAAATGAAGTAGATTTTTTTTTCAAAATGCTCGTATATAAATAATGAAAACATAAAAGAAAAGTAAAAACCAGAAATAAATGAAGGTGCCGACACGTTTTGGGTTTATATATTAAAATATAAAAGTCCTGGTATCAATTGCAATGATTAAGAAAATATAGGGGTGAGAATGTAAAGTTTAGAAGAAGAAGAATGAGAAAAAAACTGTCGGTCCCTTAACCAAAGGGTTAACTTTGATCATGGTACCTAGTTAGCCCTTGTGATTATTATGGGTTTGCTTGCAGGGTCCTACATTAAACCCGAGTCGACCGTCGGTGACTCAGTAACGAGTTTCCCTATATATTTTTTTCTAAAGTCACAAGCCTTCTTTCTATTTATAAACAAGAAAAAAAAACGAAGACAAGCCATAGTTTTTGTGAGAAGAGAAGAGAGAAGGCCATGGAAAGAAGATAACAACTCTCTGCTTATATTGAAAATATACAGAGGAGATAGAGAGAAAGTGAGTATGGGAGATTCAAGTGGTTCTGTCTCCATTGACATGGAGGCATTGTCTCTTGGAGGACAGGTAAATTATCTTTACCACTTTCTATGTTTTTTTTTGTGAGTGTTTATTGGATTATGTTAAATACTTTAATGGAATCTGCATTCTTGGAGCTTGCTGCTTATGTTTTAAATTTTTCAGATATATTAAAAAACATGTTAAATTTTGATTATAAATATATTGTTTTTTTGGTAAAAATGTATTATTTTTTTGTTATTAACTATTTGCAATAAATTTAACCATTTAAAATTAACTAAACATAATTAATGTTTTCAAAATTTACAATTTTACTATTATTATATGCATTCAAAATCTAAAAAAAATGAACATGGATCATTTTGAAACCCAGTGAATAGTAATTATCTGGATTTTATTTTTGTTATTCTGCTGTAGTTTATAACCTAAAAAAATGAGCATGGATCAGTTTATTTTTAAGGATTTTTTTTTCTTGTTAGTTATTATAATTGCGAATTTCCATAATGAAAGTTTTTTTTTCTTCTATTGGTAGTTCAGATTTTTAATTGATCCCTTTTGGTTTGACCAATCCGTATTGCTGGTTATGAGTATATTATTCTAATTGGAAACTCTAGTACGTGTAATAAATTTGGTTCCTAATCAAGTAACATTACTGACAATGGACATGAACGTTACAAGTGTGGTCCTCATCTATGCATGTTCTTACTTAATTCATTTATTTCCAACTTTTTTTTTTTTAATTTGGGTTGATAGGAACACCTTGTGGAGACTACCTATGGTCCGGTATGTGTTGCCGTTTGTGGAGATCCAGATAAACCTGCTCTTATCACATATCCTGATCTAGCTCTCAATTGTAAGCCTTCATCTCTACTTATCAAATAACCAAATAATAACTTAGTAATGCATGAAACTCATGAAGTGGTGCTTGTTTGTAACATGTTGTTGCAGATATGTTCTGTTTTCAAGGATTATTGTTTTGTCCAGAAGCTAGTTCCTTGCTACTCCACAACTTTTGCATTTATCACATCAATCCTCTAGGCCATGAGGTAGGTAACTCAAGTTCTCATCTTTTCTTACAAACTTGGTATGGCCAAATAAATCAATTCATGTTCCTTATTACATCGGTTTCTTCAAGAGTTATTGCAGTTGGGAGCTCCATTGGTCAGTGTTGATGCTCCTTTGCTCTCAGCTGATGACTTAGCAGACCAGATTGTTGAAGGTTCTTAACTATTTTGGGTAAGATTTTCAATTCCTGCATAAGTTTTATTATCTGATCATTGTTTCATTAAGCTGCCTATATGCTTTTTATATCATTTTCTTGTTTTTTTTTTCTAAATTCTTTTTACTTTATTGTTTATTGGCTCTTATCCAGACTTGGTGCAGTCATGTGTATGGGTGTCACAGCAGGAGCTTACATTCTGACCTTATTTGCTGTAAGTATTTTTGACATCTCTTACGAATATCATTCTATTTGGTATCATGCTTTTAACTTGAAACTTAATTTTTCTAGATGAAGTACAGGCAGAGAGTTCTGGGATTAATACTCGTCTCTCCACTGTGCCAAGCGCCTTCTTGGTCAGAATGGTTGTGCAATAAGGTTCTTTTCCTTCTCACAATGTTATCTTCTTTGGTTCTCACTTGTGGTTATGACCTTGATTATCTAATTCTCCTATCAAACATGTCCGTAATTTACGCAGGTTATGTCTAATTTACTTTACTACTATGGCATGTGTGGAGTGGTTAAAGAATTGTTACTAAACGGTACTTCAGCAAGGTATAGTCTCAGTTCCCTCATGTACCACTTAACAAATATGGTTTTGGTTTTAAAAAGTTTATTGTAAAGAAGTGTTTTGCAATACTATAATGCATGAGACCAGATGATAATGTTTGACATATGTTATGATAGGAAGTTCGTGGTAATGCTCAAGTTCCAGAATCAGATATTGTTCAAGAATGCAGAAGAGTTAGTAATACATTTCCTTCTCATTTATTTTTATTTTATTTTTTGCAGTTCTCTAATATTTTTGGAAGTAAAAATTTATATGTTGTGTACTCTACTATTATCCAGTTACTTTGCGAGCGGCAGAGTACAAATGTATGGAGATTCCTTGAGGCAATCAACGGGTAAGTATAGTTTCTCTCTAGATATGAGTCTTTTGTTTTCCATTACTTCTCCGTTTCAAATTAAATATCGTTGTAGAGTAAAATTTTCGTTTCAAAATAAGTGTGGTTTTATGATTTCAATACAAAATTTATTAATTTTATATATTATTCTATTTTTTCATTGGTTGAAATGTGGTTAGATTTATAAGTAATGATGTTTTTATTTTGAAAATATGCAAAATTAAATGTTTTCTTAATCTATGTTCAAAAAACTTAAAACGACAACTAAAGTGAAAAGAATGTAGTATTAAGCTGAAAAATAGTATCTTATGGTTTGGTGTGAATACAGGAGAGTGGATCTTAGTGAAGGGTTAAGGAAACTGCAATGTAGAACGTTAATATTCATTGGTGAAAGTTCTGCTTACCACTCAGAGGCTGTTCACATGACCACCAAACTAGACAGACGATACGGTGCATTGGTCGAGGTACAAGGAAGTGGGTCATTGGTGACTGAAGAGCAGCCTCAGGCGATGTTAATACCAATGGAATATTTTTAATGGGATATGGCTTGTATCGTCCTACACAGAACATAAGCCCAAGAAGTCCTTTGAGTCCAACAAGAATCTCCCCTGAGCTTCTCTCCCCTGAAAACATGGGTTTGAAGCTCAAGCCGATTAAAACAAGACTCTCCCTATGAAGCTGCCTCCTCTGCTACACAGATTATTACAACATTATACATGATGATACACCACACTATTGTTTTGGAGTTTGAGCTGTTCTTGTGTTATGATTAAAGCTGTAGATATAGACAGAGATATAGAGAGTTGAGAAGAAGAGTTAAAAAAAGGAATAAGAGAAGGGATTGATATATGGTTAGAGAGAATACAAATGTTTATGTTTTGAGTTCTTTATAGTAGTTGTCTTCAGTGAGTGGTAGCTGTTCATGTTCTGTATGTACATTCAGTTGAATAATTATTCAAGGAAAAATCCTCATAATATTTTATGTTTGCCTATTGTGCTTGCATGTTATAATAGAGTTCTTTTATCAAAGAAGTGCACTAAGGGAAGACTCTTTGCAACTCAAGTTTGTGAAAATTTTCAGAATGACAAATTGAGATATGAATATTGATTAAATGTTTTCATTACAGATTAAAAGTGAAAAACAATACTAATTACAATTGAAAACATATGGTGACAAAGGCAGAGGTTAGTGGGTTCCAGGAAGCAAACAAATGTTAGTGGTTCCACATATATTTTTTTGCCTGTAAAAATTGGTGTAACAAAACTTTAGCTGAGAAGAAACATTTGTGGGTTTTAGGAGTTGTGGGATTGGTGTGACATCAGGATCATCCGTTGCTTAGCACTTTCTGATCTTACTATCTCTCCTTTCTACTCAAAACCAAAACCAAAACATTGTTTATTTAGTTCTTATTATTACATAAATGAAGAAAGAACACTCTCTTACCTCTGTAGAAGTGTCTGGAGAAAACCACCTTAACAGTACTCCAAGATGCACAACCGCTGGTATCAGTTTGAACACCAGAGGTGTTGTAACCTTCTCAAACCAAAACCATATTATCAGCTACTTGAAAACACACAAATAGAGAGTGAATGATCTGATCATACCAGGCTAAGTGCGGTTGTCCCAAGGAGAAGCAAGTAGAGTTTGCCCTGATCATGTTTTATAACTTCTAAGATACATTATAATCTTAACTCCTATCCAACCAGAAGCAGTTTTGTTACTTACCTCGATCAGGTGAAGATTGGAGGCACGGCTAAGTAGTACAAAGGCAAACTCTCCTATCTGAGCCAGAGATATTCCAACCTGTATCAATTTAACTAGGCTTAGTAGAAGCACAGAAGCAAATACTATAATAAGTATAGTTTGGAGTAATGATTTTTCTTACAAGAAGAGCCGTTTTGTTGCTGTATCCAAATCCCTTGACAACCATTGTGACTACAGTTGTCTTTATGATGATTACTGATATTACAGAGGCTAAAAGTATATCCACATGTGTCCAAAGAAAATTGACATTAACCAACATCCCAATGCTGGCTAGGAAAAGAGCAGCAAATAAGTTACGGATAGGTTCTATCTGCAGAAAACATATAAAGCACATGAGTCAGACTATGGACTCTTTAAGGGGTTAACATCAGATACTTGTAAACTGAACATAACATTCACCTTGCTAAGAACAAAGAGACTCAAGTAGATGAAAACAGTATTTTCTTGGTAATACATGATCAAAACTTACTTGCTCCAATGTATGTTCAGCCAGATCAGTAGTTGATATCATGACCCCTGCGGCAAAAGAACCTAGTTCAAGACTTAACCCCAGCTTATCACTACACTGAAAAAAAAACATAATAGCCCAAGTCAAACTGATATGTTGACACTTGACAGCAGAGTTCTCATTTATTTTTTAAAAAAGTAGGAGAAGGAATGAAAAAATGAGAATCTTGATGAACACACAGACATGAAGAACATGAAAAAGGGGAAGGCTAAGTAGGACTCACCCAGGCTACGAGTAGGCAAAATGCAACAGTGGCTAACTGATAGAGTTCATTTGTCTGATAGATGAAGAGAAAGATCATGTTGATAATCTACAAACTAAATTTCATTTGACAGAAGATAGGAAAATCATGTACCTGTGATGATAAGCTGACCATTAGCTTAAGCAACCAAGGAATACATGTCCGTGATAATATTGTCAAAACAGCCAAAAAGGAAAGCAACACAACCACCCTTTATAAAAGAAAGTAAAGGCATGATTATCATCAATACTCAGAATATGCTTTAGGAGCAATTAACTTTATCATTTGTTCCTTACACTTTTGCCATTGACAACACTCCCTCAAGAACGCCAGAGTTTCCCCCAAGAACTGGAAGCAAAGCAAACAGCAAACCAACAGCACAGTCCTAGAGACAGATGCTAAATCAAAACTCCAAATCATTTGTATAAAGAGATCAACACCCTAACTACTACTAAGTTAAGTAGGTTATTTATCATCGTAAAAAGAAGGTAAGGGGGGATAATTATCACATCGATAAGATTATAAATCCAATATTAGTTCAAAGCAATACCAAAATCTACTTAATTCTACGCATAATGTGTATAAGAAACTCAAAAATGATCTTTTCGTCCATTCTACAATATTGTACAGTCTAGAAGGGCAATGGACATAACATGTTAGTGAAAAGATATGATTAACCAGGTACCTGAAGAATAAGGGTTCCAATAGTAACTTGGCCATGAATAGAATTAGCTGCATTTTTTTCCATCAGAAACTTGAGCACCTATAGTTTCAAGGCAGAAACACAAGATGAACATAAAAATCAACAATAGTAAAAAAAATATCTTACTGATGAGGTTATAACAGAGTTGCAGAGTACAGTGAAATTACCACTGCAGTTGATGACATTGACAAAAACGCTCCTACAAATACTCCCTCTGAGTGTTTACCACCACATAACTGCAAACAAGACCAGTTGAAAACATGTCACAGAGAGTATAACTGGAGAAGTGTCTAACTTTCAAAGACATATCACTTTAAGCTGCATAAACTAAATGGTGCTTATAGAATATAATAAACGAGACAGCAGGATTCATTTGTCACATGTAAAAGATAAATGACTCACCGAGACTGTGATTCCGCACAAGAACATGAAAAGAAGAATTTGAAGAAGGCCTCCAAGAACAGCAACTGATCTAACCACTCGAAGCTACATAGTAAGATGGAAAGGTCCTTAAAGAGTTGGTTATGCTAAACTTTCTAGTCAACACTAAGTAAACAAAAGACATTGATCTCACCTTAGCAGTAGAGAACTCTAGACCCAATGCGAATAGCAAAAATACCACACCAAATTGGGCAACAGTTTCAACCTACATACAAAATAAATGCGCAAAAAAAAACACATGTAAGATCACATATATGCATACATAAACATAAACATTCTCATCTCTACTGCAGTATAATGCTCTAGATTTCATATTGTAAGATGACATAGCATACCTGGACCATCTCACTGATGAAGTTCAAACCTCCAGGGCCGATGATAGATCCTGCTAGTAAATATCCAGTTATCACCTGCATTAAGTACAAAGTGATTCTCACAAGAATCAGAAGACAAAGACATTAAACTGAAACCTAAATTTATAGCAACAGAGACTAAGAGTAGAACAAAAAAAAATCGGACCGGCTGTCCAGCACAAGCAAAGGCGATACCACCACAAGTTGCAGATACAATGACAACCACCAAGTCTGATATCAATCTACATGCCACAAGAAGCAAAAAAATCAGATGACTAACTCATAATTTCAGAGTGGTCTTTAGAGTAGACATAAACACAAGAGACTTGCCTCAAGTCTAGCTGCAATACTGGATACTTGGATTTGAAATTAGATATGATGAAGACATTGTCCTGACACAATACCAAAACTGCAATGTAAGAACAAAATACAACAGAACCAAACTAATATCTTCCTGTAATAAAACTTACTTTTCGATCAATCAGAGTTGGAGTGTCTTCAGCTCTGTTATCATTGTCCAAGTTGAAAACATCATGGAGTTGAAACCGCCTAAAGAGGAAAATTAGATAACACTTTGAAACATTATAGAATGTCATATAAGAAAGTTTTAGAGAGACAGAACAAGAACTAGGAACTGAGTATTGTACTTGTCCTCTTTTGTCTCATTTTTCTTTGATGTCTTTACTCTAGCCACAGTTTCCAGAACAGCCTGATCACCACAAGGTACAAATTAGATACTCAAATAACGCAATCATGAGAAATGATAGACAAGCCAGTGATTATAACAAAACCTGCTGTCCAGCAACACTGTTGTTGAAGCTTCCAGGATCAGCCACTGACATGGACATAACCACAAACTAAGATTTATTCAACTTTCTAAAAGTAGAAGCTAACAAGAAGACAAGATCTAGACGCATTATCCATTTAAGGAAACTCTTGTCTTCTTGATCAAGAAGATGCATACTATTCCACACTGGGACCAAGTTATGGATCTATCTAACATGAGTTCAGGATACCTTCAGTCTGATCACTTTCGTTGAACTCTTTCTCGAGAGCACGATCAATGATGTCGGCGAAGCTGCCTTCCTTAGGCTTAACAATAGAAGAAGCATTGAGAGATGCTACACTTGTGGAGGAGTTGGCCACGGTCTCCTCCTCTAAAAGATCCGAATCAGAGAGGGAGATGGAGAAAGAGAAACAGAGGAAGAGAGAGAGTAAGAGGAGAGCTAGTTTATAAGAGAGCAAGGATCTACTTCTACTTCTTCCTTCCACCACCATGGCAGAACTGAATCAAGATTAACCGGTTAGGGAGAGAGAGAAGAAAGGGACAGTGGGAAGAGCGGGGAAAGAGAGATATTGCAATGGTCAACTACTTAGTCCATACACTACACAACATAACAAGAAGATGTGATCAGTGTTATATCTTAATATATACAGTATATATATATATATATATAAAATATATGGGATGTTGTGTTGTTTCTTTTGTAATATACAAGTTGCAGGGACCATGTGGCAGATGAACGATGATAGTGCTTCGTTGGCGCGATATTGATTTCGATTTAGGACAAAACGAATATGTTACATATATATATTTTCGACTTTTTAGATATTGTTTGGCTAAGATGTCCACGCCATACTCAATATGACTCTTTTTATGGTTCATTAGGACGATATCGCAATTAATTTTCTAATATATAATTTATATTTTTAATATTCCAGCTCAATCACAATTGACTCTAAAGTTTTTTTAACAAATGACCAAAAAATAATTATATTATGATGATATGAATAATCAAATTAATTATTTTAAACATTCCAAGTACCCATATTACATTATCATTTGAAAAACTTTAGTAAAGGTATGGTTGCAACTTAATGCAACTGCCGTTGTAATATACTCTCTCTGTTATAGAATAATTCATATTTTAGAAAAAAAAATATGTTTCAAAAAGAGGTATGTTTTACTTTTTCAATGTAACTTTTAGTATGTAATAATAGTATATTGAAAACTGTAAAAAAATTAATTGTATTTGTTGAATTTTTATTGGTTAAAGGTTATGGAAAATAGTGAATCACAAAAAATTATACATTTAATACAAAAGCTTAATATTCCCTCTGTTTCTTAATAAGTGTCACTTTGACATTTTTCACACAGATTAAGAAAGTGATTGAAATGTGTGTATGTTGTTATTAATTACACATATTTGACCAATAGAATTTGAGATAAATATAATTATTTATTAAATCAATGCAGATTGCAATTAATTTTCAGCTGAAAGTAAGTATAATTTGCATTGAAATTCTAAAGTGACACTTTTTATGCAACAAGAAAAAAATATTAAAATGACACTTATTATGAAACAGAGAGAGTATGTTTTACTAATATGTGTGAAAAAACCTAAAACATTTAACATTTTGAAACAAAGGGAATATGACATGGCTTGTTTCAATCATTTTTGTTTTTCCACTGTAAATCTCTGGAAATCTTTATAAAATTTGCTTTCAAACTTAGAAAAGCCCCCAAAAATATGGAGCTTGAGCAATAAAAAAAGAAACATTCAGGTATTTTATTGTAATCATCTAAGCCCGGATAAATAACATGCTCTTTCATCTCTTAGAGTTGATTGTGCATTGATCTCAAATTTGCTAAAAGGAAAAAAAATAACATAAAAAGATGGTTGCTATTTATTTTGGAGTGTTTGTGATTATGGATCATCAATTCTCGCGAATCGGGAAATAGTTAGTACCACCAATCCAAGTCAGTCTCAACTCATCTTCATAAACCCTTTGGCCTTTATCATCCCTTGTGATCTTCCTTAGATACAACCCTTCTTTCGTCACAACCCAAATGCACTCTTCTTCCTTATCATCGCATTGCCACCTGAACTTCCTCTCACCAGCAAAAACAGTTGCGGTCTGACCTTCAGGCGAGGCAAAAGCGGTGTGGAATCTGCACTGAAAGTACGTGTATATGAAGGGTATCTTAATGTATACTGGCTTGAACGACCAGCTTATGGATTCTCCTGGTTTGAGAGCATGCAAGCCTAGGTTGTTGTTAGTTGACCAACATTCAACCGAGAGGTGTCGGTCACGTCCCGGGTATTTGGCGATCTCGTTTCTTACCTCAAACCTGGCTGCTGATGTTTTGGATGGAGCATAGGTTGATGCAATGAGAAGACAACATGTGAATGTTGTGGCTAATCGGGACATGGATGCGGTCTTGAACTCGAACCCCATTGCTCTCTTTAACAGTTGTGTTTTAAAAAAAAAGAAATGTTTGTGACATATATAAATGAATGTAGTTGTTTGTTTTGGACGTTTATGTTCGTTGAACTTCTTTTTGGTTTTGCAACAAATCTAACTAAATAACAAACTTCTGGTAAGATTTAATTTTCTTTTAAAAACATTTTGCCATGGGTTTGTAATTTTAGAATATATGTTTGCATTCTGTGAGGGTGTTATTGTGTTAAATCCAGCTTTTGATTGAGGTTTGTTTCATCTCTTTTGGTTGTTGTATTTTTTCGGTTTATATGTCTATATATATATCCACCAAATATTATTCATTCGGTTATTTGCGCTCCTTTCACAAATCAATCTATAATTTATAAGAATTTTGAAGAAGAAGAATATTTTTCTGTTTAGAATAATAATTTATTTAGATGTGAAAAAATGAACCGGATTATTTTTTATTTTCTTTATGCATATCAAAAAGCTATCTCATGAATGGAAGATTACCACATTGCTTATATATATTGCCCAAGAACTTTAGTATTGTCCGATGTAGGACTCTAATAATATGAGTTACTCTTTTAGTCTTAGGATCTTGGGCAAAGCTAGCTACACGAGCCAACGTAGAGTAAATAAACTAACATCAAACGCATGATCGATCGTTGGTCTCACGATATGTGTCTAGTTTTCCATTATGTCCATTCAAACATCTTGAAAACGTACAAGTAGTAAAAAATAGGTGAAGAATAAATAAATATTTTGATCAATGAAAATTTACAAGTCATATCACAAGTAGTAAAATGTACAATTTGGCTGTGCTTGTTTTTTTCTTTAAAAGGATTTCTTATCAACAATCGACACGAGCTTTTAGGTTCAGCTAACAAATCAAAATGTGAGATGAAATAGATTTGAATTATGGAGAGCACACCGTTTCTATCAATGTTCAAGAAATCGATATATAGACGGTAACTAGATTTTAGATTTGTATTTTGTTTAATTTAATAGATTTGAACTAGTTTGAATCGACTTGAACCGATTTTAAAACGGCTTAACCAATTTGAATTGTATAAATTGGATTTTATAAAAATTATTTCGGTTATGAATGATTTGACGTCTAGGCATCCACCTGAGCGTCACTTAAACCGATTTTTAAAACCTTGGTTTACAAAGCAAATGAGTCTAACCAAACATGATAAATAGAGTACTACAAACTAAAGTTTATTTTGATTAGTATATTTTATCTTTTATCTTTTGGTGCAAAATTCGCTTATATTTTATCTTTTGATTAGTATATTTCACTTATATTTTATCTTTTGGTGCAAAATTCGCTTATATTCATTTCATCCAAAACCGAACCAAATATATTGAAGTCATTTATAACTTACAATTGAATTCATTTAATCAACAATTGAATATATTGGCACTCCAAAAGGATCCGAATCAAGAATGTTTCTGCTTACTAATCCGCAAATCTTTCAGCTGATGCGGAGACCAAGGCGTCCACGGCTCAACAAGCTTCTCAACAGGCCTAGACAGCTCAACAATCCCTCCAAATGGATAATACAACTCATAACCAATGAAATAAATCCCGTTACGTCTAATCACGTACTTGCATGTCTGCCCGTCATACAGAATCGCCGTGGTGGACAACGTCTCGACCTCGATATTAGCTGTGCCTAGCCTCGACCTGAACTCACATTTGTGGACCATCACGCCGTTACCGAACTGAGGAACCTCGAAGCTCCAACGAAACTCGGACGATGGAAGCGACTTGTGCCATCCTAGGTCTTTTTTTGAGGATCGGCAGTGGTAGAAAACTGAAGGTTTTTTGAAGTTGTACAGTTCGTTTTTTATTAGTATGGAAAAATCAACGTCTCCTTTCTCGGCTGAGTTTGCTGCGTGAATGATTGCTTGGGATACAAGGCACCATATTATTAGGGTTTTCATTTTTTTCAGCCGTTTCTTTGTTTAAAGATCCTCTCGGATGTTCAATATTTTAAAAAGAAAGAAAAGGCTAGGTTTTATTGAAACGGTTTTGGATAATAATAGAAATCGCGTAATCGTGTGTTATGAGCTAAATTTATATTGTTTGTTATAATATGAATCTTGTGTTTTTGAGTCAGATGTTCCTATCACAGTTGACTTTATCAATTTGTTAGTTATTGAATTGACTCACATTCCTTCCAGATATGCACAAAAAGGCATTGCTAATATGTGTACATATGTATATTCTTAGATTCATTACTTGTAATTATGGAAAATAATATGGTGCATGAGAAGGGTTTTGTTTTATCAAGATACAACTATACAAACCATCAAGATTGATTATCTCGAAATAATCATTAGCTTAGCTTAATATAAAGCTCTTACAACATTAATCCCCACATGTTTTTACATTTTACCAGATTTTGGGGGCAAATCTCAAACCAGAAATTCGTAGGCTTATTATATTCATTTCATCATCTTTTTTTTCTTTCTATTCATTCACCTAATTTTTGTCGTTACAAGTAGCAACGAAATAATAA
This sequence comes from Moricandia arvensis, assembly GCA_905132765.1. NCBI lineage: Eukaryota > Viridiplantae > Streptophyta > Magnoliopsida > Brassicales > Brassicaceae > Moricandia > Moricandia arvensis. The sequence goes on along the minus strand of CAJHQP010002821.1, from coordinate 57,823 downwards.
TAGTAATAGTTACCAAGTAGAGGTTTTAATAGGGTATGTTGTTGAGCTCCCACTTCGATTGAACTCCACAAGCTTTCCCCTATGGTCATCTTGACCGTAAAACCAACAAAAGAAAAGCAAAAGAAAAAAAAATGGCAATCCCTCACCAATTGGCTCTTTGAACCAGACCAGGGTGATGCATCCACAGCTTCTGTCTAAAATCATCTTTACGTTAAACTTTCACTTGTGTTCCCTCTGTTGCTTATGTTTAGTCCCTGTAGCCGCTTCAGACTTCTCATCAGTTGTGTAAATGATGGCCGTAAATGTGGTTCCCTATACAAAAAATAAATAATCTCACATCTTAACATAGTCCCATCCAAATGCGTCATAACAGAAGTGGACTTACATTTGCCAACAATCACGGATTATCTGTGCAACGGTTGGATTGATATCATCTGGGATTTCAAGGCGTCGATTCTGGAATCCCACAGCTCCAACGACTTGCATCGGGTTTAGACCTTTCCAAGGGATGCGTGAAGTAGCTAGTTCCCACAATATAACACCAAAGCTGTACACGTCGCATCTGCGCATGAAAGCACACCAATCAAATACTTCTATACTAAAATGTACAATAAGAATCTCATAGCTTTAAAATTTCACTCACTTCTCATTAGCTGGTTCATTCCTCAACACTTCTGGCGCCATCCACTCGGGCTGCACAGCCATTATAGCAGAACATTTTATCAAGTAAGTTACCATGTTTAACTCTGCCACGGAGATTCATGATTAAGAGAAATAAAGAATGGTTCTATTTGAGTTATAACTGACCGTTCCTGCAGTTGATTTTGAGGATAAGTAAGTGTGGTGTTTCATGCGTGACAATCCAAAGTCACAAACCTTGACGACCCATTTTTTATCAACAAGAAGGTTCGGAGATTTTAAATCCCTATGTACAACAATTGGGTTGCTGGTGTGCAAATAGTTCATACCCCTTGCCTGCAATACAATCAGATAGATAACAAGTGTCAGATGAATTCGGCTAGATTGCAGTAACTTCTAGAGTCATTCTGTTCAACCAATGAAACCCATGCATACCACATCGAGGGCCATCCGCATTCGCCTCTTCTCATCAAGCTGATGATTTGGTCGATGGAGTATCCTATACAAACTCCCCCTGCATAGTATCATGAAAGTCTATCAATCAAAAAGAAGAATATTAAAACTATTAATAAGAGAGAACATCATGGTTAGAAAATGATAACTTAATGGCTAAAAGAGAACTAGAAATCAAACTAGCAGACCAAGTGATCAATTCATGAATTGTAAAAGAAGAGCATGAGGATCAACCTGGGTAAGAACTCTGTCAGGATGGAGAAATTTGGCGGCCGAGTAACTGCTCCCATGAAAAGAACAACGTTTGGATGCCGCAACCTCAACATTATTTCAATCTATCAGAACAAAATAAAAACATTCATAGTATGATTAAACAGATTACAAGTAATTCTCCAGAGTTAGAGATGTCTATGATTAAATGATTTGGAGTTACTTCAGATTTAAACTGTGTCAATGCATCACCAGAGAAATCTTGATCCAAAAACTTCTTAACAGCCACTTCCTGAAATAAAAAGCACAATCAGTCCAAGCAATCCATGTATAAGACAGGAATCTCCTTCACTGGAAGGAAATGGGCGAGAGGGTTCCAGTGAAGGAAATGGGTGAAAGGGTTTTTTAAACCGCAGACTAAACATCATTTCAAGAATCAGTGAACAATACTCCAAAACATAACTTACAGTTCCATTCCACTTTGCATGGTAAACTTCTCCATATGAACCTGCACAAAGAAAACACAGAGAAGGGGCACTTAGATCTTGCAGTTCAATATACTATGGGGCTAGTCTGGTTTGTCAAACTAAAAACCTTTGATGACTAAATTTCATCACCACGCATAAGGCTAGATGTGAATTTGTAAGTATCAAGCTTCATCAAAAATCTCTACGGATATAATAAAGTTGCCAGCTTCTAAAGAAATCTACTATTTGATAGACCAAACCTTACCAATACCAATCCGCTCGCCAATCTGAAGATCTTCCCACATAATTTCCCATTTTGCAGCCTCGCCCAGAAATGGATTAATTCCTTGGTCATATCTATCACAGACAGAGGGCTCCCTATCAGCAGTGCTGGCCTCCATCTTGTCCGGTGAAGAAACTTTACCAATATTATCAACATCAAAGTTTCTCTCCATCAAAAAATCTACCTCCCCTGGTTGTCGGTAAGCCTCAGCTGTTGGGTTCACCAATTTGTTGTCATTGTAAAATTGCTTAAAGGGACTAACTATATCGCTAATATAAATATTATACTGCAGACATCAATTAGCTGGTTATCTGTTACCTGAGGTACAAACAGCTGGTAGTTGCAGTGCTGTGGCGCTTCTTTCAGATTCTCTAATTTGTTCAGCTAATTGATCTCCGACCTGTTCAGTGAGGGTGAAAATAAACAAAGCCTTCAGAATCTTAAGATAGATCAAATGGCAGGTGGAAAAGGATTAAAAGAAACTTGTGCTCATTTAGAGAAAAGATGTGTATCTAAGCTTACCTTTTCTGGGTAGCATGGAACAGCAGAATTCTCAGAATTGCTACTTTCTTGCCGAAATTCTTGAAGTAAACTCTTCCCCCTCAAGTTCTGTGGATTGACATCCATAAACAAATCTGGGGGAGGTGATGCACCACTTTCTAACAAGACAGCATGTAATTTCTGCGCGAATTCAGGGTTCTTTGCTGCACTTATGACATATTTCGAGACATTCTTAACTTTTACTTTCTGTGCACTTGTCGGTTTCCCAGAAAATGGCGGCAAGTTTTCACCAGATATCTGCTGTGTTTGCATTAGTTTTCCAAAGTCATGCTCAAACCTCTCTGTTTGATGTTTTTCAACAGCACATCTGTCACTGTTTTCTTCATGGTTTCCAGTGAATAAGTTTGCCACCATTTTAGAAGGTCCGGAATCTGTTTCCTCGACAACTGAAAATGCTGGCGTTTCAGTTTCTTTCTCAAGTACAGGGAAAGAATGCTGCAACAGATCATCCGGAAATACTCTCGTATCGATGCAAGCAACTGGAAGAAAACTGCTTGGAACCTCGGCAGGAATTAGAGCACCCGGAGCACCCATTAAATCAATAATGTATTCACTGTAAGTGAAAAATAGATTAGGACTCTGCCAAATGTCACTACCATCACATACAAACCGAGCCCAATATCAAGAATCTATAATATGAGCAGACGACAGCTGATTAGAGCAGTCAAAAGAATACCTTTTGTCATCTAGTTTAATCAAATTCACAGCCCCATCATCCGTTCCAGTGTAATAGCTTCCTTTGACCAGCATACACGGGAGATTAATCCTATCAGCAAGCACCTAGAAACAAGAAGGAACTATTAAGATTCATATACATCTTCTAGCAACGATCGAAAAAGAGAGCTCATTGATGGAATGAGTATTTCCACTAGAAGCTCAAAAGAGAATGACCAAGAGGTCCACGAACAAAGCTAGAAACTGTTATAAACCTTGAAAAGCAAAGCCCTGTGACGTGCAAGACCAAAATCAACTCGTCCAAGTGGAATAACAGTAGTGCTCAAAGAATTCCTTAGCTCATAGCTTCGATGCATCCACTTTCTCAATGCTTCATCAGCATTTTCGACGCGGCCACCCATCTGCTCTACAACTATATTTGCAATTTTCTGAGTTAAAACACTTGACACCTGACCACGAGCAAAGTCTGGACATTCCAAAGACAAAGCGGATGCTCTCCTCTCTAGCTCCTGAAGCTCAGGATCAATCAATCGGTTAACCAAGATGACCTCATAATCGACATTGTCTGAAATCGAAATGGCTTGAAGATCCACGAGAAGTGGCATCTTCCCCTGTGAAATAGAATTGGACGTAATCCCATACACATCGTAAAAGCCATCCCTGACTTTCTGGTCATAGTTAATAACCTTATGTCCCTACAAAAAGAAAACATCAGCCTAAGTAGCAGTGATCAATTACAGCAAAAAAATAATTCCTCTAAACTCTTGATTTTTTTTTCTTTTTGAATTACTAAGAGGTTCGGGCCAAAGCTCTAATCCCCCAATCACGAAACCACAGCATGTAATATTGGTTTCGTCCACTGAGGAGCAACTCCTGATTATTGAATGGTTCAGATTCCCTAAATCCTAATTCCTCTATACCAATGATAATCAAACGATCTCCAAACCCTAAACTAGTCAAATACACAGCGTATATACCCAATAACGGAGCGATAGAAAGTCAACGGCGGAATCTGCGTCGGTGACCGGAGCCGAAACGCCGAGGCTAATCCTCTTAGCAGCATCAAGCTGAGCTGTATCTGCATTCTCTCTCGGATCAGGATCAGACACGCTGATCGCCATAGCTAACTGGACTTGGTACTCCTCCTCCACCAAATTGAAATCGACACCATCCGACGCGGGCGTCGGCTCAAACGGTTCCAGTCTCGGCATTGTGGCGGAGGCGTTACCGAAACCTGACGAAGTAGAAGCGGGGCTAGGGCTAGGATCGATGATCGTCGGTCTAGTCGTATCGTCTAGTCTGTGATGGTCTCCGAATCCGCCGCTGCTTCCTCCGATGTGGAGCTTCCGGAGAAGATGCTTCATCTTCGACATCAGATCGTTAACGATGGAGTGATCTCTCTCTCTAAAAATTCTTCAGTTTATCTCTCTAGAGATGAAGCTTCGTTTTGGTTAGTTTTTTTTTTCTTGGAAATAAAATAATTGTAAAATATCTAATAAAAAAAACAAAGAAATGAATACTTCCACGGATAAATAATAAAATAAATGGATAAACACTAGAGCTTAACGTGTGCCGACATCTTCGAAAGTAAGTAGGATTCGATTAAAATGCGCACTCTTATTCGTCAAGCTACCTCCACAGTCCACTTGGTTAGAATAGCTTTGACTATTTTATTTTCACTCCAACTACAAACTATTTAAAACTGTTATTAAGTAGATTTTTAATATATCAGCATAAAATCACTTTTTTCTTTATAATTTCTGATTTTCGAAGTATTTTTTTACTAAAAATAGAAGAAAAAAAGCCACAATGTTGTAATAGTTGATATGACAGGTAATAGCTGAACCGGTGGTATGTAACAAGTAAATTGGACGGAACAAATGGGAAAAGTACGGTTAATGCTGAAAATCCGGTTAACCTAAACCATGAACCATGTCTGTATATTTATTACTCCCTCCGTTTTGTTTTAATTGTCATTCTAGGTTTTTACACGCAGATTAAAAAACCATTTAATTTTACATATTTTCTAGATAAAAATACAATTACTTATACACCTAACCACGTTTCAACCAATATAAAAATAGAATAACATATAAAACTAATAAATTTTGCATTGAAATTATAAAATGACACTTATTTTGAAACAAAAAAATTTCTCTACAACGACAACTAAATGAAGATTAAATCGAAACGGAGGTAGTAGATGTTTTTTAGTCTTTAGATTATTTTTTGCTAAGAAAGTGAATACAGGCTTTGGATCTATGTGTTCTGTTTAATTATTTAATTTTTTTATAGATGTTCTATGAGTTCTCATACCTCCTAAGTGAAGATTAAACAACACTACATAACTAAGAATCACATTGGATTAGAGGTTAATGAAGCCACAAATTGTTAGGATAAAACAAGTGTACAAAAAGTTCAAGGCCCATGGATATTTAGAAGAAAAACTTACATATAAGGCCCAACATTTTATTTTCTAACTATGCCCAAGAAACTCAATTTTTATGCTAGTACTAAAGCCCACTAGATGGATGATAGTTAATAAAAGGGTAAGATAATAGATGGATATTAACTATAGTTAATGCTATTGAATCCAGTGTATATATAAAGATCTTGGGAACTGAAAACTAGAAAATAAAGGATTAAAACATCATTGTAATCAGAGCAGCATTACCGATGAGGCAGTGAAGTAAGTACTTGTTGACTTGGGATTTACACTCTCTGAACAAAATGGCTTATTCTAATTATATCAACTTTCGGATCCATAATCTCTTAATTACAATATCTGCACTCATTAAATTTCTCCTTTTTTAAAAACCTGCACTAACTTTAAATTCAAACTTATTCAATTGCGTGCACTACTATTTTATAAGAAACAAAGGTGAACTGCTACCACTATCTGTCGGTGGATTATTATTTCAGTTATTTTATACATTGATTTTCTTATATTACATCCATAATGTTACTCTTTTGCCCATCATTCCTCATTTAAATTTAAAGGATACATTAATTTCTCAAAAAAAAATTCATAACAATTATCCAAAATTTTCTTAGAAAACTAATGTATAACTTTGCATAGTATATAATAAATTATTAATTGTTTTACCGCCCAATAAAGATTGCACAGACTTGGCATGGAAGTCATGAACATTCACAACAACCTAAAGAAAAAAAAAGAAAACTGAAAACCAAAAAACAATAATAAAAAAAAGAATTCTATAATTAAAGCTATTAAGATTCCATAAAATAAAACACTGTGTTGTCTCTCTCACTCTATCTTTCATCCACTGCTCAGATCTGTCTAGAGGAGAAAAGAATCAGAGAAAGAACATGACTGACCGAGTCTTCCCAGCTTCCAAGCCACCACCAACCGTCACTAACGGTGTTCCACCAGCACCACCTCCAGCTCCAGCTCCCGTTAACACTAACGGCACAACAAACGGTACGTCTAACCAAAAACCACAAGCCTACATTCCACCTAACCGGCCGGTTTACCGTCCACAGCCATACAGCCGCCACCACCACCACCGATCACGACCAACCTGCCGGCGAGTTTGCTGCTGCTGCTGCTTCTGGTCGATCCTCATCTTCCTCCTCCTCGCTCTCATGGCAGCGATCGCCGCCACCGCCGTGTACGTCATCTACCACCCTCGTCCGCCGTCGTTCTCCGTCCCGTCGCTTCGCATCAGCCGCGTGAACCTCACAACGGCCTCGGACTCTTCCGTCTCTCACCTCTCTTCCTTCTTCAACTTCACTCTCCTCTCGGAGAATCCGAACAGCCACCTCACGTTCTCCTACGCCGCCTTCGCCGTCACCGTGAAATCCGCCAAGTCCGGGGAGACGGTGGCGAACGGGACGTTGCCTGGTTTCTTCAGTGATAACAAGAACAAGACGACGTTTCGGGGAGTGATAGCGACGTCCACGGCGGCGCGTGAGCTGGATCCGGAAGAAGCGCGGCGATTGAAGTCAGATCTGGCGCGTGGGCGCGTGGGGTTTGAGGTGGAGATGAGGACGAAGGTGAAGATGCAAATGGGGAAGGTGAAGAGTGAAGGTGTTGAGATTAAGGTGACGTGTCAAGGATTCGAAGGGACAGTGCCAAAAGGTAAAACTCCGAGTGTAGCTACCTCGAAGAAGACAAAGTGTAAGTCTGATCTTAGTGTTAAGGTTTGGAAATGGAGTTTTTAAATTTAATTTTCACAATTGGAATTTTGGTTTGTTATGGATTTGTATTACTTTTGGAATGGATCCCAAAAGGAGATTTGTTACTCAGTTTTTAGTTATGAATTTGCAGAGAAGAGTCAGTGAGAATTCACAGCTTCTAAGATTTTTTTTTTTTTGTTTTTGTTTTGGGAGTTTCTTATTTAAATTATAAAATGTAATATAAGGAATTTGAGTACTAAAAAGCTGGAGATGCAGTGACTGAATTAGTTGAGGACAACCCAAAAACTGAGCATTAAAGTAAGATCAAAGTACACACAGACAGATCCTTAAAGATGTGAAAAGAAAGGGACAATAGTATTGAAGAACCGCAATGGAAGAGATGTGTTAAATGTAAGATCTGACACATTCAATAGAACATGCATGGTGTCTGTATTTTTTCACTTTGGGTTCCATCTTCCATGAAGTAATTTTTGTTTGTAGCACTTCCATGGTGTAATCACATACAGTAAAAACCATATTTAACCATGTTAATTTAAGGTGGGGATATATTTTCAGAGTATAAGCTGTTTGACCCACCAGATGCATGTTATATATCAAATGTAGACTCTATTCATAAATGGTAGTTATTTGTTACTCTTTTCGTTTTGTAAAAAAAAATCATTATAACACATTTTATGCAAATTAAAAATGATAAAATACATTAGTATGTTTTTTGTTTTATGTATAATTTTTAAACTGATATAATTTAAATAAACATTTGTTGATTATTAGACAGGATAAAAATAAATTATATAAAAATGCATTGAAATGTAGAATAACATTTTTGAAACATAAAAAAATTAAAAACTTTTTAAAAAGAAAGAGTAGTTATATATTTAAATGTTATTTTATAGCATCGACCTGTGCATTAAAGGTATGAAGTTTATTTATTTCATGACATCAGTATAATTATTTCGTAATAATTTAATATATATAGTTTATAGAAGAAGTTGTATTTATAATCTGTTATGGATTTGTCAAGATATGCATAAATTTGGGTAAAATGTATTTCTTAAGTTACCAAAAAAAAAAGTAGTTAGATCATGGTACTATTTTCTTCTTAACATCTTTGTTTCTGATCACTCTTTAATATTTAAAAATGTGCCTTGAAATGATGAATGTTTTCTTGATTCTTACTAATTTAAAATCAGCATAAATTAAATAACAACACAGGAAAAGACTCCTTTTGAAACAAAAGTTTCGTTAAAAATTCAAACATTTGGAGCTACAATTTGTTAATCACATTTTGGAAACTTCAACTTTCATTAAATGATATTTAATTTTTTAGCAAAACAAAACTAATGAAGATTATACTAAACACATAACTAATAAATGGATACATGGAAAATGTATTTGCGTATTAGAATGGTGTTTGATCTCCTGTTGGAACTGGTCCATTAAGCATATGTTTTCGAAAACTATTCCATATAAACTAGGTGTCCCAAAACAAAACAAAAATTCAATATAAACTAGAAAAATTGTTTTAATATAAGCAAATGTATACCAGAAGAGAAGTTAAGGGTTTTTTTTTGTAACACGAGTAGTTAAGGTTTAGAACCTAATATTGCCACCAGAAACTAAGCCAGTCGATATTATTAGCTTCTTCTCTTTTGACATCCAGTCGATATTATAAGCTACAGATAATATTGGTTTAAATTAAGCAAATACCAGAAGAGTAGTTGAGTTTTACAACTTAATAATGCCAGAAGGCGAAAAAATATAGCTGTTTTTGTTTTTTGTTATTTAGACGGAAACGTTGTTATAAATACAAGACCATTATTCCTTTTGTAAATCACATTCACCAACTGTGAAACATTAACCTATCTCTTGAAGGTTTTTTCCTTTTAATTTACAAAAGGAAAAAAAAATGTGTTCTCAAGTATCATGGTGGGTTCTTGGGGTGATGAGTGTTGTGTTGATTCTCAACTTGGAGTTTAGCGTTGTGGAAGGAGGAGCCACTGAGGAGACTAAGGTATGTAATGTATCACAATAGTTCTGTTATTATATAGAAATGGACTCATAAAATCGATCGGGTAATGGAATGGTTAATGTGCATTGCATGTATAGATCCACATAGTGTACCTTGGTGAAAGAGAGCATAATGACCCGGAGCTTGTGACGGCCTCGCATCTCCGCATGTTAGAATCATTACTTGGAAGGTACCAACAAAACCAAATATTTAGTCAAGTGCAACAAAATGTTTCTGAAGATAAAATTAACTAACATGTTTTGTGAAAATATGCATGGTTGCAGCAAAAAAGATGCGACTGAGTCCATGGTTCATAGTTATCGACAGGGTTTCTCAGGCTTTGCGGCTCATCTTACGGATTCTCAAGCGACAAAGATCTCAGGTGCGCCCATCTTATAGATATAAAAAGCACATTTTATAAGAGGTTAATTATAATTTGTTGGATTTGATTTTAAATATGTTTAGAGCATCCGGATGTGATTCAAGTGTCACCCAATACTTTCTACGAGCCTCAAACAACAAGGGCATTTGATTACTTGGGGCTTTCTCCAAGCTCACCTAAAGGACTTCTACATGATGCCAAGATGGGTGAGGATGTCATCATCGGTATCTTGGACTCAGGTACGTATCTTTTGATAAGTTTCATAGGTTTCCAACTTAAAACTAATTGGCGATAAATGGATTGGTCCAAGTCCTTATATATTATTCAAATTCCATACATATTTTCAATGTGTAATCTTCTCTCGAACACCTTTAATATAAACTTTGCATAGAGACCCCTCCAAGCGAATAATTCTTTTTGACACGACTAATATGTATGTGTGTCCTTAGGCGTGTGGCCAGAGTCGCCTTCATTTAGTGACAAAGGGTTAGGCCCCATCCCAAAACGATGGAAAGGAACGTGTGTGGACGGTGAAAAATTCGAGTCGAAGAAACATTGCAACAAGAAGCTGATAGGAGCAAGATATTACATGGACGGCCTGTTCAAGAAGAACAAAACGAACACCAGAATACCAGACACCGAGTACATGTCTGCCAGGGAACTCTTGCCTCACGGATCCCATGTGGCCTCCACAGCAGCAGGAGCCTTCGTCCCAAATGTGAGTAATCACGGGTTTGGAATGGGCACAGCGAGAGGCGGGGCACCTAATGCACGTATCGCCATGTACAAAGTGTGTTGGCAAACAGATGATGGCTCATCCGCGAGCGCCGACATACTAAAGGCCATGGACGATGCCATAGGGGACGGGGTCGACGTGATATCGATTTCTTTGGGAAGGTCGATCCCTATATTAGGAGAAACCGATGTGGGTAACTTGTTCTCGTATGGAGCGTTCCACGCAGTCTCCAAGGGCATTACAGTTGTTATGGCAGCCGGAAACTTCGGACCTGATGCTTACTCCGTCCAGAACATAGCTCCATGGATAATAACAGTGGCTGCCACCAATCTTGACCGGTGGTTTCCCACACCTTTGACACTAGGAAACAATGTGACTTTAATGGTAAAAACAAAAAACAAAAACATATTAAAACTAGTGCATAACAATATGCTAATGTGTTACTACTATATATGTAGGCACGAACCCCATCTGTGGCACCTGAATTCCAAGCAGAACTCATATACGTAGACAGCTCAAAAAAGCTAACCAGTGAAGCAGCAGGAAAGATGGTGCTATGTTTTATAACAGCGGAGAATGGAGAAACCGCAGATAATTTTATATCTCAACAAATGGCCGTTCAGGCGAAGGGTTTAATCATTGCCGGCAGAAGAAGTGATATGATGTCAGTTTCCGGATTTATGATTTTGATCAATATCGACTATGCACAAGGGACCACAATGTTGAACTACATAAGATCCACCAGGTATATATTTGTTTATCAATACCACTGGTTAATTAACTTGATCACATTTGCAAAGTTGTGTAAAGTCTCACTTGTGATTACAGTAAGCCGACCATAAAAATGAGTCCTTCAATCACACTCACTGGACCAATTGTAGCTACAAAGGTTGCTGAGTTCTCAAGCAGAGGACCCAATTCTGTATCTCCATATGTTCTCAAGGTAACAACTTGATTTACTCTTTTCTATACAATCCTTTTTCACCAAACACTAACATTATGTTATACAGCCCGATATTGCAGCACCAGGTGTAGCCATAATGGCAGCTGTTACCCCAGAACATATGAGCTCGGAGAACGGATTCACGGCTCTGTCTGGTACTTCAATGGCAACACCTGTGGTTGCCGGTGTGGTTGCTCTACTCAAAGCTGTGCATCCTGAATGGTCTCCTGCCATGCTTAAATCAGCTATCACCACTACAGGTAAAATTATATAACACTTCTTTACGTATATATTTTTTAACACCAGTTATTCAATTACTCAAACTTGAGGTGGTCTGCGTAATCAAAATAGAATATAACAACCAGTAAAACAAACTAGGTCTCTATATTATATCTCCTACCATAATATAGTGATCTAATCATTTGATTCCTTGCTTGGTTAAGCTTCCTCAACGGATCCTCATGGAGAACCTATCTTCTCAGAAGGATTATCACGGAAACTAGCTGACCCTTTCGATTTCGGGGGAGGACTGGTGAACCCGGAAAAAGCAGCAAACCCTGGTCTTGTCTATGATGCCGACGCAGAAGACTACAGGCGTTTTCTATGTGCTTCTAACTATGATGAGACGTCCATCACCACCATATCACAGCAAAAAACACTATACAAATGTCCGAGTCCAAGGCCATCTATGCTCGACCTCAATTTGCCATCTATCACCATTCCATTCCTCAAGGAAGATGTGACTCTCACTAGAACCGTCACCAACGTTGGACCGGTCGACTCCGTATATAAACTCATTGTTCAGCCTCCTATGGGTGTCAAAATCTCTGTCACGCCCAACACATTGGTCTTTAACTCCAGTGTTAAGAAACTGAGCTACCAAGTCAGTGTCTCCACAACTCACAAAGCCAATTCTATTTACTTTTTTGGGAGTTTGACTTGGACGGATGGCTCTCACAACGTCACCATCCCATTATCTATCAGGACACAGATGTTGAAGTACTTTGACCAATAAGTTTAAAATGTTTCCATTGGCATATAATCTCATTAACCCATAAGAATATCGAATCAATGAATTTTCTTTTTTTAAAAAGGTGTTTCAACTTACTGAGTTTACATTTGTTTCCAATACCTTGCAAGTAAAGAGCAAATCATGTCTCCATCTATATATAATAGCAAACCACTGTTTGTTCCCTTACGACATCATCTTTTTTTTATAGGAAAATGAAATTGTGATCTAATGGTCAAAATTTGCTTTGATTTATGATCTAAAGGATATAAAACACTCTTGTTATTAATGTTGTTGTCATCAAAAAAATGTACCATTGACAACTCTTCATTCAAAATTATCTATTCTAAACAACACAACTCTTTACGATGAATATATACGCCTTTTCATAATTTTTACCTTTTCATACTTTGGCAACTCTTTCTTGAAATATTATCTATTTTAAACAATACTTCTTTTTATGATGAACAAACACACATTTTCATAAATTCTTTTATTATTTTTAGAAACATCGCTCAATAATAACAAACATACCTTTTCATAATTTTGTTCTGGTTTAAAAAACAAAAATATAATATCCAACAATCATAATTGTTGGATAGGAAAACCTTATGTGTCAAAAATAATTGCGCTTCACACTTAATTTATTTTAAGAAAACGACTTTTAATCCAATGGTTAGATTTGCTTGTTTTTATCATCACAAAAAAATCTGTTGTGTTTGGCATCTTTTCACAAACAGTCTCCTCTTGAACAACACAACCTTTATATTATGCCTCTTTTGACACTCTTTATATATCTACGTTTCTCATTTTTTCGCACATTCTTCAATCATTTTTTCACTTTATCTCTTCTCAATTATTCTTTATCTAATATTTTTTTCCAGTCTACAATCGCCAAGATGGCAGCAGTTGTTAAGAAACGAATATAATCCCATTTACACAAGAGATACTACATCAAGAGAGTTACTCCTCTTATTATTACACACGATGATTAGAATGCCTTCTTATTTTTTTCTCGCCTATATGTCTGAGTATTTGTTTTCACTTTTTATGAGTGTATTCGTTTAGTTTTTGTTGTCTTGTCTTTTTCATACTCTGGTTTTGTAATGACAGAACAAAGTCTCTGTAATTTTCCCATTCCATAAAATAATGCAATTGAAACGATATATTCACTCTTTTAAAGATGTCCAAAGTTATGTCATATCATCATAAGTAGCCTTGAGTTTTTAGCAGTTACCATTTTGTCTAAGTATGCGTCTTTAAAGTACGAAAAATGTTTGAAGATCTGTTAACGTTCCTCAAAAATCAAACTGGTTTTATAAGATTTAAAAAAAAAGGTTAAAAGCAAAGTTGTCGTTGATTATTATTATAGAAAACGGCTAAACAATACTGAGAAGATTTTTCTGTCTCCACTTCAGAACTGTAAAGATGAAAATTTATTGCTTGTGTTCAAAAAAAAAAAGATTTATTGCTTGCCTTGCATTGCCACGATCTAGAATAGAAAATTGTTACAAACTTTATGATTGTTAGAAAGAAATAACGATGATATTGATGTAATAGTAGTTAATAGTAACAGTATATTGAAAATTGTGTATGTTAAATGGGTGTTAATTAAGGGTTCCAATTTTTAAGGAAGCAGTTACGAAATATATTTCTTTTTAGCAAGAAAATAAAAAATAATTTAATATCTCTTTTGAAAATTATGAATTTGTTAGTTTAAAAAAGAAATTATGACTTTATAGTTTTCTGTTCGGTATTGACATTTGTACTACTATATTTATCTTTTTGAGCATCTTTAGTCTAGGGATGAAAATGTTAAATGTTTAGATTTACTAGATTGTGACAGTAGCTTACTACCAGTTTAGTCGATGTTTTAACACATATGAGGTTCTCCAAAATAAGAGTTTATGTTATCAGTTGGCTTAATATATTTTAATGTATTTATTAATAATAACAATTTCAATTAATGTTAAAAATTGTGTCTATTCAAACACGTAATTACTGAAAGCAAATAATGATGAAAGTTTGTGTCTTTCCAACGTATAACTATTGAAATGATAGAGAAAAATATTAGATGTGTCTTTTCATCTGTAAAAATATTTAGATCATTGTGTAACTATTAAAAATAATTAATAATAAAAGGTTGTCTCTTTTCTAACATATAACTATTGAAAATGGTTGAGGAAAAATGTTTAGATATGTCTTTTCATCTTAAAAATGTATAAATATATCTTCTCATCTTAAAAATATATTTGTTAAACTATGAAATAATGTGTGTTTAAAATTTTGTGTCTTTTATAATATTTCACATTTAAAAGTAGTGTCTTTTCATTATAAAATTAGATTTCATATAGAAATAATATTGTTGGTGGTGGTTATTTTCATAAACTCTTTTGCACAAAAAATGAAAAACACAATGTTAAAATTAAAAATTGCATCATTATACATTATTTGGGATTCCTACTATTAGTAGATTTTTTTATCATGAAAAAACGCATATAAGAATTTTTCTACAACTATTTTTAATAGTTAAATAGTTGAAAAGACGTAAAATTTCAACATCATATGAATTTTCTTTGAAAGAACACAATTTTACAATATTATATGTGATTTTTTTTGAAAAAACACAATTTTAAACATTAAAATAAGATTCTTAAACATAATATTTCAACATTATATGAGGTTTATTTAAAAGATATTATCAAAATGTATAAATATGTATCTTTTCAACTTAACGATGTGTCTTTTTATTATAAAAATTGTATAATTCATTTTATATCTATTTATATATATATTTAAATACTATTAAAACTGATTATAAATATCATGTAATATGATTTTTTGGATAATTTTGGTATTTTTATAATATTATATATTTATAAACCATTGCCCATATTTGTATAGTCACATATACATCTAATTTGGATCGAAAACTACACATGTCACATATAGTTCCCATTAAATGCATGTTGGATTAATTCTTTCAAATAAATATCAAATAACTTAAAGATTTTAACTAGACCCACAACAAATGTGCATTATGTTTTTGAGCGGATATCCTGAAAGGAAGAACGACAATTTTGAATGCTACGAAGCACCCGTTCATGTTATGAGTTAGCGGTCGCATCTCTTCCGCAAACAAATGCAACGCTTCAGTTGTCATTTTCATCAATTATATATGTAACTGACTTTCCAAATATTTTTAAACTCATCTTTAAAACTTCTAGAAAACTAACTAGTTTAAACTCA
Organism: Moricandia arvensis; assembly: GCA_905132765.1. Classification (NCBI taxonomy): domain Eukaryota; kingdom Viridiplantae; phylum Streptophyta; class Magnoliopsida; order Brassicales; family Brassicaceae; genus Moricandia; species Moricandia arvensis. The sequence continues at coordinate 42,047 of CAJHQP010002821.1, read as the reverse complement.
TCTTTGGAACTTCTTAATAGCAAACCTACTTTTTGTTCAGCTGATATCATATTATCATCTTATTTTTATAGGAAAAAAATTTAAATCCAAATTTCAGATTCTTTAATTTTTATGATCTAAGGGATATAAAATTATTTTCCTACGTTAGCACTGAATAATTTCATTTTCAAAGGACACATATCATTTACAGTAATAAACGTACATTTTCATTGAATAGTTTTATTTTCAAAAAAAAAACACATCCCTTTTAAAATCACAAACGTATTTTTAATAATATTTTCTTTTAATTTCTAAACAACACATTCTTTCACATGCTTCTTTTAATTGTTGAATGATACACCATTTCACATGCATTTTAATTTTTTTCCACACCACATCTTTTCACATGCTTCTTTTTATTGCTGAATGATGTATATTTTCACATATATTGTTTTTAATTTATGAACAATGAACCCTTTCACATTTCTCTTTTAATTTATGAGTAACACACCCTCTAATTAACTGATACATTAAAGTAATTAATTATCTTTGTTATAATTTAAGTGAATTGTTGTAATATTTTACAATCCCCAACTAACCAACAGTCTTAAAAAATATTTTCTTGTAAACTATGATTGTTGTATTAGTGGGAGAAATTACATAAAAGTCTGGAAAGGCTTGAGAGAGTAGAATTTTCAAGATTGGAAAAGAAAATGTAATATAATGTATGGGATGCTGAGAATGTTTCTTTGGAAGAGACGAAGAAACTTAAAGAGGAGAATGACGATTACATATATCGTGGCTATATTCTCAAAGGTATATTAGTCTTTTTAGTAACATTACTAAGATGATCAAACATGGCATCACCGAAGGGGTAAGAACGGGTCGTCACCCAAGGGGTACTAAGGGATCATCATACAAAGTGTGCAAACATAACATCACTAAAGAGGTATGAACATGTCGTGATCCAAGAGGTACCCTTTGTCATAACCGCTGAGGTGCAAACGCGTCGTGAACGAAGAAGTGCGAACTTGTCGTGACCGAGGTGCGAACGTGTCATGACCGAAGAGTTGGGAACATCTCGTGACCAAAGAGTTGCAAACGTATCTTGACTGAAGAGGTGTGAAGTATCGTGTCAAAGAGATGTGAACATGTCGTCACTGAAATGGTGCAAATGTATCATAATCGAAAGGGTGAAAATGTACCGTCAACAAAAATGTGTGCACGTAATCATCACTGAAAGGATGTAAATTTAACAAAACATTGCAACCTTTAGTGATTACATCCTTTGTTGTTAATGATTGCAACTATTGACTAACCATTGCAACTATTGATTTTAACAATTGCAACTCCAACTTTTGCAACTATTACTGTTAACCATTAAAACTCTTTGTTAACCATTGCAACTGTTGATTATAACTCTTAAGTGTGAATGTAACAAAACATTGTAACCTTTGGTGTTAATGATTGCAACTATTGATTAACGATTGCAACTATTTAACAATTGCAACTATTAGTGTTAACCATTAAAAACTCTTTGTTAACTATTGTAATTGTTGGTTGTAACTCTTAGCTCTCTATATAAAGAATTGTAGGAATTAGCAAATGGATAAAAAAATAGAAACCAATAGTTAGTCAGAGAGCGAGAGAGAGATTCGTTGTTCAAAGATCATCCAAGATCTTTGAAGAAATAAATATAAACACTAAAGCTCATTTTGTTTCTTTTGTATTTTAGCCTCGAAGAAGAGTAGATTTTGATTGTGTTATCAAAAGAGAGATTTTGTAAAATCAAAGAGTTGGAATAAGGTTGAAATACTCTTTGAGAAAAATGACATCGTGTACGATTTAATCATTACCCACGTTTATAATTCACACATCTTTAGGTTAGAACCCAACTAACCAACAATCTAATATCAAGCATTTCTTTTGTGTTTTACCAACATCATCATTTTGTTGGATAAAAATTCAATATAAAATTTCAGTTCCTCACAGTTTTATAATTTAATAAACAAGATTTTTTTCATTGTAACTGATATCATTAAACTGTTTTAGCAAAGGATGTGTCATTCTCTTATAATCTCAAAGTGTATCTTTTCTTTAACCGCTGAAGTTGTCAGTTTATTATAGGAAAAAAATTAACATCCAACGGTTAAATTTGTACCTAATCTCTAATCTAACGGTTTGAATCATTTAGGAACTCGAGTATAACACCATAATTTTACTTAAGCAAGAAACGCGTTCATTATTTAAAGACTTGCATATTTTCTCAAACTTAACCATTATACTTTTTCATTGAATATTTTTCATAACCAAAACTTGTATATTTCAAGAAGCTTAACTATTAAACCCCTTTATAATATTTTTTTAAAAAATATTCGATCAATTAATCAGAAAAAAATTTCATTCACTAAAAAGTTGTATCTTATAAGAAAATTAACCATTGTACGTGTTCACCGAACCATTTCATGATAGAAAAATTGTATAAGTTAACAAATATATTAACCTTTTTGTTTAACATTTAGTATATAATCACTTTAAAAATAATATTGAAAATTTAATATTGATTAGTTAACCTAATAATTCTGAGGATTACATCACTTTAGCAAAAGTGTTTTTAAAATATTTTCTTATAAGAAAATTCTAATAATCTTATTTTCATCTTCAATGCTTTTATTTTTAACTATATCAGCTATATATTTTCTTTAAAATATTTATATATTCTCATTTTTTAAAATATTTAATATATAATATTTTTGAAAATAATACTGAAAATTTAATACTTTTGAAAGATTGCATCACTTTGGCATTAGTGTTTTCAATTTTTTTTTTATTTTAATAAAGTTCTACTAATTTCATTTTCATTTTAATGTTTTTATTTTAACTATATCAGTTGTATGTATTTTTTAAAAATATCATATGATTTTATTAAAACATTTAATATAAAAATATTAACTTCCCCCGCGATTCGCGGGGGTCCACATCCTAGTATTCATAATATCGAAAGTTTAAAATAAAAGAAAACATTGATAAATATTATCGAAACAAGTGCATGTTTCTTGGAATAACACTAGCAAGCGTTCTATTAAGATTCAGAACCATCAATCCGAAATCAATAGCTAGATTAAGAAACCATTCTGAAACTTAGTAATCTGAAAAGGATAAAAAGTGGTGTGTAGCATCTTTCTCCTTATCCTTTTCAACTTTATTCCTGCGAAGGTGGTTGTGGCGGCGCAGGGGTGTAGCATGTTTTCCAAGAACAACAATGAATGCCAACAAACCAAACGCTCCCAAAAGTGTCTTTAAACCCGTTCCCACTTTCCTGGGAATCCAAATGACAAGAGAAGAGATCAAATCATACTGTGCAATTCTCTTTGTTATATGGTATAGATTATAACATACCTGGGAGGTCTTCTTTGGCTTTCATATATGACTACTTCAGTATCAACTTCATCATCTGCTTCAGTTAGTTGTTCATTTGGGACTTCAGTGACTTCTCTGTAAGCAAGAGTTAGTCCCGTCTCAAGAATGGTGACTTTATCTCCAAAATCCACATAAATTTCCACTTGCTCCCCTGTTTCTAACAAGAAATCTTCATTTGAAAAGTAGCCTTGCCAGATGTGTTCTTCACGGTACATACGAATGGGATCTGTTGCTGGATTGCGACTCCATACATATCTCTTGGTTTGATTCTTCAATGTGATCTTTGGAGTGTATGCAGACATCACATCATCTTGTTGACTCACGTATGTTGTCCACAAGGTAAACCCGACCAGATCCGAATTCAAAGTTGGTTCAGGGACAGTAAAAGAGATTGAACGTGTGTCATTCTTGAAACTAACCCAGTCTGGAAGGCTTGATCCCGGGACAAAAATTCCCCCAATGTCACCAACAGCCCATCCCTGTAACAGTGTAACATAAATTCCATCAATATAAATCACAACCAATGACACATTCCTAGTCACCCTAGCTAAGTGAAAAAGAGTAAGGTTGCTACTTTGATATCAAGAATCAAGAGAGGCAAAGAGAAAAACCTGCATGATTCTTTCTCTGTCAGTATATGGTATGTTGTTGCACATTTCCATGTGAATGACTCCAACCGTTTTCAGTTCCTCCAGCCCTGGGGTCTCAACAAGATTGTAACAATTTGTGAGGTGTAATGATTGCAACACTGAGCACTCTTGTAAGTCTGGAGTTCTTTCCAACACAGTACAGTTTCTCGCGTACAAAGACCTCATCTTCTTTGGCAAACTAAACATGGATCGAAGTTCTGAGCAATTATCCAGGTTAAGAATCTGTAGATTTAAAAGACCAGCAAAATCCGTTTGCAAGTTACGGAACTTGTTGCCTTGGAGATCAAGTTCCTCAAGAGAAGACAAACTCCCAAGATTTGCAGGAACCAACTCATCAGATAGATTGCAGGAACCTAAACGTAAAGTCGTTAAGCAGATTAAACCGTTCAATGAGAGCGGACTTAACGGAGCCACGTGAGAGCATTCAGCAGAGTTGGTGTGGTGACTGTCTTTCCATAACTCCTTGCAGCCACGAAGAGATAACTCTTTCAGTTTCTTCAGTTGATCACTCGAGGAAGGAATGGCAGTATAATCAGCTTTAAGAGTTGTCAAGGACTCCAGTTCACCTAAAGCGTCATCCAATTTCTCAAGCTGCGAGCATCCGGAGAGAATGAGGGTTTCCAGCGACTTCAACCTATAGAGTTCCAAAGGGAGTTCAGCAAGCTTGATGCAGCCACTCAGATTTAATAGAATCAGGCTTCCTTGAAGAACCTCTATCGACTTGTGAACTTTAACCAAACTTTGACAGTTTATCAAGAACAGCTTCTCAAGGTTTGGGAGATAAGAGAAGTCTGGAGTCTCTGTAAGCTGGATAGAGTGACTGAGGTCAAGGTATTTTAACTCCTTAAGGGGCTCATGGGGCTTCTCCAAAAAAAAAAGGAGCAAAAATCAACAATGAAGGATAAACTTTCTGATTTCATAGTAACCTGAAAATTATAAATAATACTTTTACCTTTTGATCATTCCAAAGTCGTTTAAGGTTGCTTTTCTGCATGTCCATGACAACTAAACTTCTCAAATGTAAGTTTATGGGGACATATTCCTCAGGAAACCCAAGCCAACAAAGCCATCGTAAACCTTTTGGAAAATTTTCATAGCTTCCGTTAAGTGCTACATGACTGAGCTGTAACAGTCTCAGCCTACGTAGATTTGAAAATGCTTTTACCTGCAAGTTCTCAATAGCCGTAACTTCAGCCTTCAAGCTGAGTCCTTCAATCGCATCTGTTCCCTGATGATATTGAACAAACAATTTCATTGGTTAAATGTTATCCCAAGTCTCCCTTATAAGTTTTGGTTGAGATAGAGAATGCATAGAGACTTTTGATCCTTACAGAATAGTTTGCTAATACATCCATAACATGATCCCGGTCCCACAATCTACTCCATCTCTCGCAGTTCCTCAGAGATGTTCCTTGGACAATAAATATTCCCATGTCTCGTAATAAGTTATTCATCACAAGCCTGTTATCATGGATCGTAATGAGGCACCTCTCCTTTAACACACTGAGTCCTATGCCAGGATCTAATTTGCATCCATCCAAGATGCAACATACATAGTCTTTATCCATACCAATAAAGAAGCAAGATATATCCAAGAAGATGTCTTTCTGTAATGCGTTTAGCGCATCAAAGCTGATCTGAAGCTTTGCTTGAATGTTATCATCAGGTATTCTTTTCAACGATTCCAATGTGCTTTTCCACTCGGAAATGCATCGCTTGTAGAGAAAAGCACCCAGGACTTCCATAGCCAAGGGTAGCCCTCCACAGTATTCAACCAGGTTTTTCGAGAGCTGGAGAAACTCTGCAGGAGGCTCACTACTTCTAAAGGCATGCCAGCTTACAAGATCAAGAGATTCCTCAGCGTTAAGCTCCTTCGGTGAATATATATTTTCTACGTCAAGCTGCTCTAACAGACGCTTGTTCCTGGTTGTAATGATTATCCTGCTTCTTGGACCAAAACAGCTTAAATGTATTGCGACTGAATGAAGATGCATCATGTCTTCAACATCATCAATTACGACGAGTACCCTTTTGTTGCGAAATCTTTGTTTCACCGCATGATCCATGTTGTTGAACACAGCGTCATCCCTCCTTAAGATATCCGAAAGAAGCTTTTTCTGAAGATGAAACTTCCCATCAGGTTTCTTGAAGTAATCTCTAAAGTTTTCAAGGAAACTTGTTCCTTCAAATCGATGCGAGAATTCGTTAAATGCAGCCTTGGCTAAGGTTGTTTTACCGATCCCAGCCATTCCCCAGATTCCGATAATCTGAACATCATCCAAACCAGAGCACATTAGCTCCTTGATACGACCTACACGTGGTCTAATACCAACTGCATATGTTGGTAAATGCAAGTATGAACTAGGCAGCCTTTGGAGAATGTCTCTAGTCACTTCGTCGATCAATTGTGCATCAGTATCCCCTGCACGATGCATATCTTGCTGGTTAAATACGGAGATAAGAAAATCCAGTCAACCTAACATTTGTTTCCTACTTACTTTGGCTTAGTATTTTCTGAACTATGAAAAAAAGAAAGAAAGATATAAGCAACAAATCAGCAGAGTGGAACGAACAGACCAACAGTTACGACTGTGATACCCTGACAAGTTTCCAATGTACGTTAAAGCTTCCTTCCACTGGTGCACCTTGCTCTCTGGATAACGGCTATAGTGTTTATCAAAAGATTTACCAACTGCTCCGGTTTGTCTGCGGACATCTGATGGGTCAACATTGTAGAAAATTGGGAGTACCATTTGTCCGGAGTCGCTTCCGAGGCATCGCATAATGTGGAAGAGCTCATCAAGGCACCAAGCTGATGAAGCATATCTACTGGATAAAACAACAAGGTGAATTTTGGAGTTTTGAGTGACCTGCAACAATTGCGAGGATATGCTTTTTCCTTTTTCTAGTTCATTATCCTTGAACGTCTTTATTCCAGATCCCATTAGACTCATATAAAGATGGTCTAAAAAAGGTACGGCGCACATCTGGTCCACGGAAACTTAAGAACACGTCCCAGCTCCACCTCTCTCCACTAGAATCACCCATACTCGAGGCACACTTTCTATTTTGGTAGTATATTACTCCATTCTACAAAGACAAGACCGTGAAAACGAATCTGAAACATATTGTTTGCTTACTTGCTTTGAACCTCTTCTTCTAGGCAGGTTAGTACTCTCTCGGGAACCGCAGAACCGGATCTCAGACAGACAGATCTAACAAACAGAACTATAGAAAATTAGCAACAAGACGGATGGGATTCAGATTAGCAGATGCATCTAAAACTAGCGTCTACTTCAGTTGACTCTGACAAGTAACAAGTGTGAAGGTCAGGTTCCTAATACTTTAAGTTATTAAATTCTTCATCTCATTGTTATTAATCTATTATCTATCTATCTATCTTATTATTATAAAATCATGTTTTCTCCCTCCTGCATGCGCCACGTAGGATGACAGGTCAGAAAGTCTGCTTCTGTCGAGGTGACACGTATCCCTATAAACAAAACTCGACGTTTCAGTTTGTTTCTATACGAGTAGATAATTTGTTGGTTTTGAACAAAATTATTTGGGCTGAAACCTAAGTGATTATTGGTCCATTAGCAGGTTTGGTTTGTAGACGTAAAGCTGCCCTCACCGTTCCTTTCTAGGGTTCATCGTTTGCGATTCTTCTTACTGGAAGCGTTAGAAGTTGCATTGACTCGACTCATTCAATGATATTTTTCTTTCTCCAGGCGGTAATCTCTACCTATAAAAGGTAAGGCTTCATTCCTTGAGCATCATCCTTTTGGATGCCACTCTGTTTCCGCCATTGTAGTAGGTTGATTCAGCCATTCTCTTTAGTATGCTCTGTACGAGCGAGCGTAGCATCAATAGAGAGAAGTACAAAAGAATAGAGCTTGAGGTAATAAGAGAGTTGATGGTGAAAAACCAGAGTAAAAGATAGATAAAGAAGAACATTATATTACATTTGTCTTCACTTGACCCTTTTTCATGATTTTCACTATCTAGATACTGTAATTTGTATCCTACAATATAGTTTTCTGCAGTTTGTGGCAGAGATATGCTCAGAATAATCTTTCAAAGCATACATGAATGTTGCTTTCACTTTTAATAAGAGTAGGAATTTGTATTCTTACACTTAAGCTGGCAGATATGAATGTCACAGGAATTGAAACGAAATAATGCAAAACCAGTTAACCAACTACTGGACGTACTAAAATATTTTTTAATGACTGAACTAAACTGAAATGTAGCAGAAAATAATAGCGATTGAAATTGTGATGTGTCATCTATGGACATCGTTACCACTCTTACGTTGCACAGCATGGGCCAGCTTGGCTTCAAAACCACATTGATATTGAAGCTGCCAATGCTTAAAGATCGGTAGCATATCTTTCCATTTGCCTACGTTGAAGCTATGTTGATTGCTCTGGGATCATTTGTTCTCTTTCCCCTTATGAGGTCTAGACTTTTAAATCTATGCAGTACCCACTGGTATTTTTTATGTCTTACCATAGTTTTTGTTTTTTGATTTTGAACCAATCGAGAGATCATGTATCACCAATAACTCATGAATAAAGGTTATTTCAGTGTTAAAAAAATAACATGTTTTCTTATTTTCCGTGAACGGAAATATGGAATAAGGAAACTTTTGGAAAGTCAACAAGAACAATGTGAGAAGCCAATGGGGGTGTAAGTAGCAGCGATGAATCTTCTTACCCAGAAAAATTTATAAATAAGAAGGAAGAAAAGAAAACAGAAGAGTCAGGTCTTTGAGCTTTGGTTTTATGTGGTTTGTAATGTGTTCTGATTAACTGGTTTGGAGAGCCACATTATATTTGTCATTTTGGTATTTTTCACCCAATTCCTTCTTTATTATAAAATAGTTTGGTTTAATTAAAAGTAACCCGTTTAATGAATCGGTTTCATTTAAAAACCATGTTTAGCAATTTCATTTTCCTTAATTCATTTGCAATTTGATGAAAACAATCTTTTAACCTTTTTCTACACAACAATTTAGCTTCTGAATTTTGGTTTCTTTGGCCAGCCTAATATGATAACTTTGGTACTCTATCAAACCAAAATTATAGGGCCGTAAATTTAGTTACCAAAAATATCTATTATCATTTGATAGAAAATGTAACGAGACGATTTCTATTTTGTCAGGAAAGGCTGGTTTTTACATTTTATATTGTCTTTGAAGATGAATGCCAGAGAAATAAGAACTCTGATTCTAAAAACATAACAACAAATTTAATGAGTTGTAAATTTTAACAATTATTTATATAAAAACGTAAATAAATAAGACAAAAGTATTTAAAGCATAAGAAAAGTTTAATTAAATTTAATTTCAAATTACTTCCTTCTTCTAATTTCCAATATTGGAAAAAATGACAGATAGTGAGTTTTAATCATTTCAAATTTGTTGGATAACACAATAAACAAATAAAAATAATTCTAATTTGGCATTATTAATTATATTTTAATAGTCAGTTCTAATAATAATATATATGTGTATATATGTATATATATATATTATATTTATATTTACATTCAGGAAATTAGTATATATCTTTAAATTAGAGTGACTCCAAAAGTCAGTGTATGAGATTAAATAAAAATCTTTACTTACTCTACAAAAGAATTAATATTAGAAAAAAAAACCATTTTGATATTGAAAATAGGATCAAAGTTTTTTAAAAGGAAACAACATGAAGACCTTTTCAAATCTTCACAACATATCAATGCTATAACTCTTTAATAAATACAACTATTGTAAACAAACAAAATATATCTTACCACATATAATCCCTTCTTACCTAGGACTTTCTAAAAGACAAAATTCATTATCATATATATCTTTTGAAAATCATAACCACAAAATCATACAAAAAAAAGTAATTTAGGTCACAAATAAAGTATATCCCGCCCGTAGGGCGGGCCGATCCTAGTTTGTATATAAAAATAGGTAATCACATAACCAGTGGTTTTAAGGGAGTTTTCGTCCCAATATGGTTTGAATTCTGCTGGTTACCGGGGTCAAAAATTAACATTTAGATTTCCCTAGCATTAGACATAATCCGGCTAATAATATAGAATGTAACGTACACTCGTCGCTACTCTAAATCCATTTCGGTAGGTCCAGAATACACCAGGTTATTCAAAAAAATAATAATAATAATAATAAGCAATCACATCATTCATACTAAAATAAACATTAACGATATTAACATATGTTTTTTCTGGTTAAAATCAATAGATGTTTGTATCTGTTTGATCATGGGACAAGTTGAGATTAATACTTTATTATGACCATAAAGTTAATATTTTTTTTATGATTGTGATGTAACGCCGGTTCTACCATCGAAACATGCAAGAATAAAATTCAATTCAACAACACTCAGTGCACATGAAATGGATTAGTAAGCCGACAAAGATGAATCAAAGTTCTAAGAGAGTTACCCGGATTATGCAGAAACGATCAATCTGCGTTACTGAGTCGAGATCGGAGAAGCTTGTCAACAGGAAAGGAAAAGGAAGAAAGGTTCCGAGAGCACATAGGTAGTCTCGTGATGCCATGGAGATCACCGGGAACGCTGAAAAATCCGGTCGAACTTTTGCTTGATGGTTTGTCTTGTTCAGTGTGCGTGTGGACACCAGTTCCTTATCTTGTCGTGCTCAGGGTGGAGATTGTATGTTTATGGGCCTAAATCATTTATTTTATAGCCCAAGTATGAGACCAATACTGTATATTGATTAGCAATTGGGCTACATTCCTCTACAGCCCAAAAGAAGGGAAATTGTAATCAACTAAACCGGTTACGGTTTTGGTATTTAAGTTCGACGTCGAGACTATAATATAGAAGAGAATAAAGAGCTGCATACTCAAGAATACAAGGTGCAAAAAAATATACAATATTTTTTTTTTCACATAAAAAGAACTCCATTGTTTTTTTCATTATCATGTGTTGAGATTCAAGTCATATTATTTGTTTGGTTCTAGTTTGCAATTGATTGATAATGAAAGTTGTGGAAGACATTTCCGGTTAAAAAGCTCGAAGCTCTGTGATCATTGGTTTCTGATTTGCTTCAAAATATCATAAGTTATAAACAATAATTTTTTTTATATAAGAAACTCAGAGTATATAATATTTAGTTATTTGTGGAGTAAATTGAAATTGGTGGTTTTACAATTGCAAAATAGTCAATTAAAGCCTACATATATCTTAATAGGATGATTCAGTCAACCGGAAGCTTATGGTTTGTCATTAGAAACCTTCAAGGCTCAGTCGAGTGGAACACCGGTACAGAGAGGAGAATCAATTTTGGGTAAGCCATGTTGGGAACATATCACCTTTCAATTGTCTGAAAATAAATTCAGATATTACAAGTTTAATGTCTTATCATCCAAATACTTTATCTTGTCCCAAGTGCAATAATGAAAACTGAGATACTAGAAATGAATTAGTAACGAATAGCCTTCTACGTGCAATGCTTTTGCGTGCTTGCAGTATTATTATCATATACTCTGGTCAATGACGATGAAGTCATGTAAAATATTCAATTTTCTCCGTTCTAAAATAGATGATATTTTGGATATTTTTCGTGTTTCAAAATAGATAATGTTAAGTATTTTTTGTCATTATACAAAAAAAAAATCGAACATGTTATAAATGCTGATTATGTTAGTTAAGAAACTTTCAAGGCTCAATAGAGTGGTACACCGGTACAGAGAGGCCAATCAATTTGGCAAGCCATGTGGGGAACATCACCTTCTAAATGTCTTTGAAAATAAAAGTTTAACTCTGTTGTTATGTAATCTTCAAAATACTTTATCTTGTTCCAAGAGCAATAATTAAAAAAAGTCATATAGAAATGAATCATTCATGTTACTTTTATTTTAATAATCGCAAAGAAACTCAGCAGAGTTTTTATATATCGTGAGTAAAGCTACGATTAATTTAAACAAAAAACAACCATTAGTAACGATTAGCCTTCTAGGTGCATGCATTTGCGCGCTTGCATGCAGTAGTATTATTATACACACAGGTCAATGAAAACGAAGATTCTTCTGGTTAATAAAAAGTATCAATTAAACATTTTTCACACGGATTAATAAAATTAGTGAAACATAATTATATTTGTATTAAGAAAATTAATAATATTTCAAATAAATAAATTTATTTATAGGATCAATACATTTACAATTGATATTAAATTAAAATTATAGTAAAAATTATATTAAAATTCTAAAATAACATTTTTATATAACAAGAAAATAAACCTTTTTAAAGATAGAGAACATATAAATCCTGCTATTACTTTGTTTATAGGATGACAATTATTCTACAAACTCTTGGTAAGGACTAAGGAGTAAACTCATCAACAATAACAACAACAAAGGACTTGAAAACCAAACTCAGAAATTTACCACGCACACGAGAAACTAATAGTGTAAGACCCTTTATATTTGTTTGCATGTGTTTAAAACAAAACATGAAACATAGTTTTGGGAAAAGAAACAAAATTAAAAGACAATATATTGAATAAAATGAACATACTTATATAAGCCAGGACTAAGATGACCATAATAGTAATTCACAAGTACACAATAAACAAATAAAACCAAGAAATAGATCAAGGTAGTCCCCTTTAATTTATTTGCCATGACCATTAAATACACTCTTAGGATTTGAAAACCAACAACAAAACACGTTACTTAATGATTTGGATAAGATATAGTATTGTAGCTTTATAAAGAAAATATACAAATGGCTTTAGGCGAGAGATTGGCGTTGGACGAAGGAAGGAGCTGTGGAGGCTCATGTGCGCTTCCTTTGTTCGCCATATCTACGCACGTCATAACTACTTTTAGTATATATTTATTAAAAACCATTTAACATTTTTATATTCTTGGTTTCAAATGTTGGGTTTGAGTATATGTTGATATAACTTATAATAAAAGTTATATAGTAAAAATGGTAAATTTATTTATTGAGTTCACTGTAAAATGTAAAAATATGAATCACTAATTCATAAGATTTTTGATTAGTAACGTTTTGATGTATAAGTTGTAGTGTATATATTTAAAAACAATTATGAATATCAATAATAATATTTACTATAAAACTTATAAATAGATTAGAAAAATTAAATATATGAAATAAATTAAATTAAGGCAATATATTGTATATTCTAACAAAAGATATTTGTATATCTATATATAATTTTATTTATTTTAAAATTTAGTTATTAATTAGAATTATCAATTAAAATTGTAGTAACATTTTGTTTAAGTAATCCCATTGAAAATAATAGTTTATAAACATTCCTGACTAAATAGTAAACAGCTATATAATTTTTTGAAAATACTTTATTAACCGACAAAAACTAAAAGTGAGATAATCAGAGTTGAAAAAAAAAACTTAAAATTATCAACAGTCAAAAAGATTAACGTTGGATAAGTAACAAAAACCCAAAAAAATGAATCCAACTTATAATACATAGAATTTTGTTTGATATTTAATTAAATTTGAGTTATCGGTTTTTCTAAAAGGAAATTTCAAAATTATAACTCAAATATAACACATTATTACTCAAACTTTAGCTCAAGAAACTAAAATTTATGTATGGTTGGTGACATTTTGAACCAATGTTTAAAAAATTACTAGTTGGTGATTAGACGCCTTATAGAAGATTATTATTTAGGTGTCTAGACCGATTTTCTTTTATCATTTAAACTGATTTTTTAAAAAATCGATTAGAAAAAATCGTTTCGTTTTTATCCGTTTTGCTAATTATGCGGGCGTCTAGACACCAATTTTTATCACTGTGTTGATCTATATTACTAAGTACTAAGTACTAACTCAAACTTAATCAATTATCACTAAAGTCACCAATCAAAGCCTTAATTTAAACTCAATTTTGTATTTAAAAAACAAATTTTTTTGTCGACTAAAAAAACAATTTAAATACAGGCTCTTTACCGATTCTTCGGAACAGGATCAGAGTTTTTGTTTTGTTCTGAGCGATATTGTTTTGCATCCCTTTATAATTATATCGTCACACACAAAAAGGTTTCGTCTTTGCCACTTTTATCCATCAATGGAGGAAGACAACCAGCAGAGAAGCAGATTCAGTAAAATCTGTGTCTTTTGCGGAAGCCACTCTGGTCACAGAGAAGTTTTCAGTGACGCTGCCATCGAACTCGGCAATGAACTCGTTTGCTCTCTTCTCTTAGCTTCTCTTCTTCTTATCATTGCTTCTCCTTTGGTTTCACGATTTAAAAACATAAACTTTTCAACACATCAATGAAAGAAATCAACTTTCCAGAAAAAAACAGAGCTTTTACTCTGTTTTTGAATACCTAAAGGCCAACTCTTTAAGTTGACTTGCTCGTTAAACATGGGTTTCATACTAATGGGTTTGTGGTTTTGTTTGCTTTATGTCTATGTTGAGATTTTGGAGGTGTAGTTAATAGGGTCTTTGATGTATTTATAAATATCTATCTGCATCAGTCTTCCTCTGTTTTTTCTGAATGTGTTGTATTTGTTTATGTGACTTGGAATGTGGTAGGTGAAGAGGAAGATTGACTTGGTTTATGGAGGAGGAAGTGTTGGGTTGATGGGTCTTATATCCAGGAGAGTTTATGAAGGTGGCTTCCATGTACTTGGGTTAGTTATTTTAAGAGCCTTCTCTTACAGTCTCCTTTCATTTCTAAAACTTCTCTAAGGGTTTGTGATTGGATTCTATGTACTTGCAGGATCATTCCCAAAGCTTTGATGCCAATAGAGGTATGTATCTTCTTCTAAAATCTCAAGTTCTTCAAGTAAATAGCAAACTTGAAGTAGAGTTTTGCAAGTATATCTAATGATGAATGTGTTTCAATGTTGCAATATGGATAAGTTCAAGAGAGGACTAAGAGTGATGATGTATAATAGTTTTTAGTTAGATTTTTGATGGTTTCATTGTTTTGCCTTTACCATATCTTATCACTTGGGTTTCATCAGATATCTGGTGAGACTGTTGGAGATGTAAGAGTGGTTGCAGACATGCATGAACGCAAAGCTGCAATGGCTCAAGAAGCTGAGGCCTTCATCGCCCTTCCCGGTGAGAAAGAAGTGTTTAATACATAACCAAAACAACTTTGTGATGATGAAAGTTTTTTTGTTTTAACATGATGATGATGAAAGTTTTAGTTTTGACTATCTAAAACCACTTTTTTTGTTTTGTTTCAGGAGGTTATGGGACTATGGAGGAGTTGCTGGAGATGATAACATGGTCACAACTTGGTATCCACAAGAAAACGGTATTCTAACATTTCATTTGCTATGTCAAGAAGATCCAGAGACTGATAATTCATACGTTGTTTGATTCGTTTGGGATTTGTTTTCTTGCAGGTTGGTCTATTGAATGTTGATGGATACTATAACAGTTTACTTGCTTTGTTTGACACTGGCGTCCAAGAAGGTTTCATCAAACCAGGTGCACGTAATATTGTGGTTTCTGCTCCAACAGCCAAAGAGCTTATGGATAAGATGGAGGTACATAGACTTAGCCTTCCACCTTCTTCTTGTTCTGTGTTCCACCAATTTTTTTTTTTTACCAAGACTTTGTTTTCATATTCTTGACAGGAATACACTCCTTCACACAAGCATGTTGCGGCGCACGAAAGCTGGAAAGCTGAAGAACTTGGAGCTTACCCTGGACAACAAAGCAAGCCTCAGTAAGAAACATTAGTATTGGTTATAGCATATGCTACTTTCATTTCAAGTTTAGTTCTGATTTTATTTGAAGAATTTACAATGTGTGTATAAGAGAAACTCAAGCCTTGTTGCAATTTGGAACAGCACAATGGGTCCCCACTCTGAAAGTGTTGCTGATTATGTTAGTTAAGTTTGGTTTCTTGGGATGTTCTGTATAAAGAAGTCTCAACCTTTTGTTGGTTTGTTATGTTAATTTTGGTTTTACCTAAAGAAAGAAAGAAGGAATCTTTGTGACTGAGAGTGATGCAGGAAAGTCCCACAAGTGTCGGATCATAGTGAATGTCTATTTAGAATAGGAGTGTGTGTGGTCCCTTTTGTTTGTTTCATTCGATGGCTTACAAAAAATGTGAATGATGTGTGACATTTGATGATGAGGTTTCTTCTTTTTGCTGAGTAGTGCCTTTTGTGGTGGGGAATGGTCTGGATATGTGTCTCTCTCTCTCTCTCTTTCTTCTACGTTGGATCATTTTGATTAAGCCATTAGCTAGTTTTAAAGGTGATGATGATGACCTTCACGGTGATAAAAACATTACTATAGAACGTGTTTTTAGGTAGTAAGTAAAAGGGTTTACAATTGATTCGGTCAAAGATTGATGTATACTTTTAAAATAAATAAATAAAGTATTAGTATCCTTTTAAAATGAGTGCAACAAAACTATGAGTGTCTGCTTACCACCAACCACAAAACCTTTTCTAAGATATTAACAACAAAAAAATATAGAAACAAAAATAAAATTGTTAGAAAGACCACAAATTAATTTTTTTTTAAATATCACTAATCTACAAATATACTATCATTTGGGTTTTGGTATTAGTGATTATTTTTTAGGATTTGATATTAAAAGATTGGGATTAAGTTTATAAATGTTTTAATAAATATTTAAAATTTTAGTTTAATATTATTTTATCTTAAATTTAAAATATTTGTGAAAATAATTATTTATTAATGATAAATTTAAAAAATGGTACGAAACTTGTGGTAGAATTGAAATTTTCTTGAAACAAAACTAGCTAGAGAAATGTACATCATTTAGCAAGAAACTCGTTACTATTGTTTCATGTAAAACAATAAAAAAAATTGGAAATACACCTAGTTAAACTTGTAGACAATGTATTTCATGTAATCTCTCATATTTCTTCTCAGTCGATGTCAAAACCAATTAGTTATACAGTTTCGAATAAATGCAATCCTTACATTGGATCACGATTGTACTCACATGATTAGTGATATTAATCTTTCTGATAGACACTTAAGCATGTCCTTGTCAATTCATCAAGCTCATCAAATTTACTCACATCAGTTTCTTAAACCAATCTTTGAGTAACCAATACATTCAACTTCAGTGTTGACTTCTTAAACTCGATGATGGATTCAGTTTGATGTCTTAAATCTTTAGCTTTACTTTACTTGAAAATAATATACAAACTCCATATTTTAGTGAGGGGACCCAAAAGAAAATAAAAAGCTGAATGTGACTAATGAAAATAATATACTCCATAGTGAGGGGACCCAAAAGTAAAATAAAAAGCTGAGTAGGAGTGTGGGGAATATGATCAACGTGAAGGAAAAGAAAAGAGTAGAAGATGGTAAAATACAAATATAGTAAAAAGATGTGAGTGTGTTTTCCCTGTCAAACATAATTGTCTCCCTCAGTTTTGGCGTATGTCCTGATTTGGTACCAAGTATAGGTTAAGCCCCAACCTAATTTGATGTTCGGTTTCTCTTTTAGGTATCTCACTCCATGGTTAACCGGTCCTTTTCACTTTCAACAACTTACTTGCACACTATTATCTTTTTTTCTTCAAAATATTGTTAATTAATATGTACAAAAAAGGACATGGAAAAACTAAGAGTCTCAGACTTAAGATATAGCACAACTTACATTAAGCTTGGATTTGAAAAATGGATAGAACACTTTTATGCAACTTAAACTAGAGAGGTGGAAAAATTAAACCGAATTAAATTTCCCAAATAGAAACTGAATCAAAATTAGAGCCACATAAGAAGGGGAACTCATTTTCGCATTTCAAATACCAAAAGTAACATCATAAATTGATCCAAAGCTCTTGACTTTTAACTGTATATCTATGAGATGAAACACTGTGTAAAGCCAAATGCGCCCAGTAATACTATTTGGTGTTTCTCAAGTCTTTAGTCTTTCTCTTTTGATGGGGTTGTTAAGAGATGGTGCAATGTTGCTGCTTGTATAACCGCACTTGGGTTTGTATCTTTCTGTACGTGAGAAGCTGTCCGCCTTGTGCTGAAACTTCTTTCTAAACTGCTCTGTCTAGAACGCCTGAATGACCGAGGAAGATGTCTGACAAGTCGTGATGAAGTCACAAGTAATACAACACCTAGCATGATCAGTAACCTGCAAAAAACGTTTCAAGACTCTCCCATCATCCAAGGATAGTTCTGCTGCAGTTTGTTCTATGTTCATGCACATAACGAATGCTATGTCTTTCGCAATTTTTATCACTGCTTTCATCTCTCTAATAATACAAGAAAATTGGCGAGTAGAACTTTACCATCCCAGGAGAAGTAATAGCCGTCCAGATGGTGACGTGGGCAATTTCTCACCAAGAGCAAACATTCCTGCAACCACACCTGTTATTATTGATGCCACTGCAGCGCAAGTGGATACTACAATTGCTCTCCCATGTTTTAGTCCCCGAGTCTAGTAAAGTAAAAAAAAGAGAGAAGAAATTAGAGTTATGATGAACTAAATATCATTTATATTATACACAATGGTGCATTCCTCACTCAAATGCAGATAAGATTGAGGATATAGAAAAGCCTAGCAAGTACAGATTACCTGGTAGAAAAATCCTGTTCCACTACAGCATATACTAATCGAAATGCACATGGGGATGAACATTGCAGAAAACCCCTGCTCCACGAATACAAAACCCATCTTTGATACTACAGATGCCATCCTGTGATGAAACGAGGTATAAACTATTGTCAGCTATGTAACACAGACAACTACGAATACAGTTCAAATATAGTTTTTACGTCTCTTATGAAATGTTTCTGCGGACACACCAGCACATTGGTCCGTATATATTTCGAAAATCAACAGCAAATGTTACTGGATATTTAGGAGGTAACGATAGGTAAAACATCATAGGCTAGATACGTAAATCCAAAACGATAAGCTCTTATACCCGAATAAAACCCCAGATTCCAAGCCATATATGATTTCTTCTACAACTTCATATTCCATCTGCACACCAAAATAAGGCTAAGTGCATTTGATAGGAGAAATATAACGAAATGACATTAGAGTTGATACAAGCTCTTATCGCTCCAAAGTCAAAACAACTAGAGAGTTTAGAGGATAACATACCAGCTCCTGCTCCCTGCGCTGGCGTTTATAGATATGAAGCCACGCATTTAGTAGTACCTTAACACACGAGTTATCAAAAACATTGCCATTAAAACACCAATCAAGTGATACTATTATTTGACAAAGATGAAAAAGAATATATGGTCACACTTGAAAATGAGATATACAGGTAAAGGAATACCCTAAGTCAGCATAAAGATGAACAGAGATGACTTGAAAAGAGGAAGACTTTCTAATGAAATACCATATATGAGAGGTACCTACAAACAAGATGGCAACAACAAGTGCTAGCCAGATGAACTGGAAGACAGATATCAAAGATGCTTTTTGCTCCTCACCACCCGCACCAACACCTATAGCAGAAAGGATAAATCTTCAAATTATTAAAGATGAACTTTTCTACTATCAAAATATTTTGAACAGCTCCCAACACTATAGTGAACAGGGGACAAAGCATCGAAATGGTTACCAATGGTGCCAATGCCAGCCATGGTAATCCCAATCCAGTCAAACACATTCATGACTTCCTTGAGATAAAAATGCGAAAAGACGGAAAGAATGGCCAGTCCACATCCAGAGACTGGTTGAACTACAGACACCTGAAACAACAGTACACACTCAGGATCAAAAGGTTTAATCAGCAAAGCCAAGGTCTACTCTATCTTGACATTCAAATAGAAGTGTTGGGAGATTTGAACCTACAGGGGCAAGAGAGAGTGCTCTGAGCATCAACAAAGCACCAAAAATATCCATAAGAAAACCTAACGCCCATGGTTTATTACCAGCATATGCTCTTATCACCTGAAACATTCACAAACTGATAGTATGAATCACAATATGGATCAAAATGTTATAGAACAAAGCAATACATGAAGAAACCAAAGTTAACTACGATCCAATTCCCAAATACAATCATTTCTCATCGAAATGCGAATAACGAGATATGAATCCACGATTAAGAGATCAACCAAATCAAAGGGAAATTGAGAATCCGAGAGAGCATGCAATCGAGAGAGAGAGAGAGGGATAGGACCTTGAGCTTGAGGGAGAGAGGAGGGAGGATGATAGTGCCTTTCTTCTGGAGAACCTTGCCGATGTTGTTACCGGCGGTGGCCGCAAGCGTCAGGCATATCGACTCCCACATTCTCCGATCTTCTCTCTAACGCCGACGAGAAGCTCCGTTTCGCAATTTTTTTAATGAAAGAAAATGATTTTGCGGATATTACAATAAGCTCCTCCGATTTTGTGTTGTTGACAAGTCGTGCAATATAAAATAGTAATGAACCCTGTTTATAGCAGTCTTTATTATTCTATATGACAGTATTATTGATATGGCAACAAATTTTAATCTTTAATATTGTTAGACTTTCATTGATTAATCTTGATATTGAGAGAGGCATTTAAACAGATTTCGTTGAATGTCTTTGATAATCTAATTCAATTGGGTAATTATTATTGCCATAAAATTCCCATTATGCTGAAAGTAGACTTCAAACAGAGTGTTATGGAATAGTATTGAGTCTACCATAAAAATTTATGTTCAGTCATCAGATGAAACCCGCAAGAATATACTAATCACAACAAGGAATTATCTTAGTTACGATTTTTGAGATCTCAAGTTGAATTTCGATAACCTAAGAAGATTTTCTTTATAACCGAAAATATTTGATAGGCTAAAACCCAACCTGTTAGTTTTCTGAGGATTTAGTCTGTTCATCGGCGTTAAACATACCCGATTGCTCGCAATGAGACATAAATCTATGTCGTATGACCACACATGTTTAGTGTCGTGGGATTACATAAATCCACGTTTGTTAGCTCTTCGGAATTGGTCTATCGCTAGACCGGGTGGTTTCATATAGATTATAATTCAGACACTCAATATAGATTGCTCTTGTAGAATAACAACACAGCTTTTTCACACAACCATATCCAAGTCTAATGATAAACAAGATTATATCTCATGAACTTGAAGTAACCAAGAGAAAGACATGTCACAATCTACTCTAAACAAGATTTTGTGAAACTCAGGAAAAAATATATATGTAACAACTATAACATCGATCGATCATATATAGTTTGTGGCCATGTAGCCCATCACAGTTACATTGAAGAATACAACACACATAGATACATATAAGATAAAAAATATATGCATCATCAGCCATAGACAACCTGTGTGTACCTCTGCTTAAGCCATCTAAAACTTTTTCTAAAAGAGCCTTTGACTTTGCCTTCAACACTATACATCTTGTAACTCGCGACCCGTTTCTTCCTCCGGAGCTCCGGGTCCGTTATCCCCCAAGACTTCGACCTCGCTATCGACTTCCCTTTCTTGATATCGTAGATGTTGTTCTCTGTCTCCGTCGCGTACGAAATGCTATAGCTTTTGAAGTCTCCGGTTCTTGGACCGTCGTGGTAAGGCTGGATCTGCATCCCTCCTTCTCCATAGTGATTCATTGAGAAGCTTGGGAGAGTTCCAGAGAGGTTCTTCTTTTACTTTTTTGGATACAGCTCCAGAGAAGACTAATTGAAGAGACAAAAGGAGGAGACTAATAGTGTAACACAGACGTGTCTGGGACGTTATATTCATATTTTTATTTATTTTCTGGTTGTTTTTTAAATAGATAACAAATCAAATAGAGAAATATATAAAAAGATTCTGAAAAGATAATGCATTTGGAAAATTTGACATTTGAAACAATATTTTAAAAAATTGCGTTAATTTTCTAACAGGTGATAACTGATAAATATTTATTGTCTACATTAGTTTGAGATTAAAATTATGGCTTAGTGATTTAATTAACGCATGTATTGGTAGCATTGTACTCCTTTTTTTTGTCGAGGTAGCGTTGTACTCCTATCTCGAAATCTAATAACAGAAATGTTTTACATTATGTTTTGGGAAATCGTCTAAAATAACAAATTTCCACGTCCACTTTTCATGTTTACATTAATGAGAAATTTTCATGTTTACACATTATTGATATTACTTTTCATTTTTACTTTTATTAATGTGACATTTCATAAATATTATTATTTAATAAACAATTTAAAAAATAATAATAATTAGAATCCTACATTTTACATTCCTAAACTCTACTACACCCCTCAACTTTAAACCCTAAATCTTAGATTAATTAATCCAAAATTATAAGTATGTTTTTTTTCTTAAAATATAAGAATAAAAGTGATTAAAATAATCATAAAAAATAGTACAAGGAAAGTGATATTTTTGACAATTTTCCTTCATTTTTACTCTTATTTTTCAAAAATGAAAAACACATTTCTAACTCTAGGGTTAATTAGTTTAAGACTTAGGGTTTAGAGTTAAAAGGTGGGATATGATTTTAAAATGTAAAATTTAAGATTTTAATTAATTTATAATTTTTTCTCTTAATAAAAAAGATATTTTTACAAAATATTTTTTTAGTGAAAGTAAAAATGGATAGTGGTACCAATAATGTGGTTTATCACAATGAAAATTCTCTTTATATTTTTGGTATTACCACTTAATGATTCTGGTCAATGGCAAAATTAAAGACTAAATACTCAAACTACTCCTAAACTAAAAAAAGTAACAAATCAACTAATCAGGCCAATTAATTTTGGTCACTTTTTTGTTTTATTTATTTTGGGTAAGTGAGCGTTGACTATTGACCGTTGATTATAAGCATGATCAATGGCAAGTTGTGTGTAATAATGTTCAGAATCTAAAAATTAATTGGAGTGATGTTGGTATTCACATATTCGTGGGAGCGTGACTAGCTACCAGCAAACATACAAGACCATCACACAACTTTAATCAATGGCTTAATTTTCCACGAGCTATCATTTTCCCACACATGAAAAGTTAGATTAATTTAAAAATCAGAAAAATCAAAAAGACTCAATTAATTTTCTAGACACGACGACGAATTCCGACCAGCTTTCGCGTCAAAAATATTACATAAAAACTTTAAGGACGTGTCAATTATATTCCTCAGAAGGGAAATGTCCGAATGAATTTATTAATAAAAGAGGTAAAGAATAGAAGTTGTATTCTTTCTAACATAGATTAGATACAAACATACGGATGTGCTCTTTGGATAATCGTTTCGTCTAAAGATAACTTCTTTTAGTTAAATGGGTAGTTGAAGAAAGAAAGCCTTCCAGTTCAAATCTATATATAAGTGTGTTGTATTTTTCAAGACCTAGCCCAAAACCTTACAGCCTTGAAGTTCAACTTTTTAAGAACATCAAATTTACTGCTAATAGGGCATCACATATTAAGCTGAGCCAAGCCCACTCCCTCCATAATATACCAAAAATCAAATCTCAAGCGAATAGATTTTAAATCTAGAAGAGGAGATGAATGATGAAGATGACCAGCGTGGTCTAGTTGTCCACTTTAAGGTGTGGGGTCTGGTCAGCAAATTCTTTCCGACCACGTGTCTCCTCAGGGACTCTCCACGTGATTCCCACGCCGAAAGTGAGAAAAAAAAAAGAGAGACCCTGGCTTTGAGCATTAGAGGAGAATAGGTTATTCAGAAAAAAAAAAGAGAGGAGAATCTTAACAGTGCTGATATTTAAATAACGACTATGTGGTCACTCATATATACCTTCCTCTCTTCTTTTTAATCGATCACAAAATGCTCGATTTGATTTTACCACTTTTTTTTACTTTTCGTTGATTCTTCCTTTTGTTGAGGCTTCAACTTCAAGCAACACCGCATCCATAATGGATCCAAACTAGGAGTCAAACTGTATATATCCATTCAAAATACATTATTGCATTGATTTGCAGATAACAAAAAGAGAGAGATAAATGAGTGACCACACTGGTCAATCAATGAACAAAAGAAAGAAAATTACAATTCTATCAAGTTGGTCGGTAAGATATATAATGAGATACTAAGTGATTTTCCCCGGATAAATATTTACAAAATAAATATTTAATAACAATTTAATAATATTTATTTTAAATTTTAGTTTTTTGTAATTTATATTATAATTAATATGCAAAGTTTAGTTTAAATAACATAATGTATTTTAATTAAACGTATGATTTTAGATACATAATATATGTTTTGTTTAGTTATTCTATGGATATATTGAATAACATCTATATTTTCCGATTCAATAATAATAGTTTTAAATTTGTTATAAAAATAAAAATTTGATAAATTTTTTTATTTGCATATAATTTTTTATATTTGTAAATATATTTTAGTAATATTATCTATAATTTAACTTATGTTTTTTTTTGAAAATCAAAAATAAAAATAATCTAAACAGTTGATCGATTAAAATTTAAATAAATATAATAACGATGATCTTCTAAAACCTATGCATATATATAAATTATACATAAGAAATTTATTGTAATACTTGGTTCCTATCTTTGTAATATTAACTGAGAATTTAATATATATTTTTTTAATATGTTAAGTTTTATAATTTATATGTATAAAATATTAATAAATAATAATATATTATTATTGTTAAATTTTTTATTTTGGATATAAGAATTTGAATTAGTTCAGTTATTAGTTTTGTGGGTATAATGTGTTACATATATTCCTTCTAATTAAAGTATAACTATTTTTAATCTAAATTATCAAGTTGAACTAACTATATTCATTGTATTAGGTTGGTTCTTAATTTTAGATGTGTAAGTATATTTTCAATATGTTGATTTGCAAGAATAAATTAAAAAATAAAGTGATAATCGAAGCTGCATAAAAACAAGCAATAATTTTTAAAAAAGAAGATTATTTTTACTTTAATATCATGATTAATTTTGTAAAAGTTCCTTTTAATAAAATTACATTATATATATAAAATAATTTTCGTTTTAAATTTTATAAATGTTTCTATACATATGTTATTTGGAATAATATAAAAAGAAACTTAAATAAAAAAGAAAAGGAAATCTAAATTAAAAAATTAATAATGGTAATTAGATATATTTCATTCATTAATGATAACATTGTAATTAATTTCATTGTAAAAATTATTGTGAGTGCGATATGTAAAAACTGAATTTTCACATAGAATGCATAGCAAAACAAAAGAAAAAAATATATATATATTGTATGATGCTATTGTGTGTGTTTTGCCCAAAAAGGAAAGGTGCCAAGGAAGGACAAACGTCTGTGCACTTCCATACTCGGAATTATAAGCTAGGATATATTCTTTGTTTACTTTTAGTGGTAATATTCTTCTTCTTCTTTCTTTTTAATTATTCTACTCTGGATCTAGCTGTACGCGCACCCATGCCTCAGTGCAGCAGATCAGATGTCATCATTACATGTTCTCATTCTCAGCAGATCTCATCTCACTGTGGATTTGGAGATTAAAACAATTTAGAATAAAGTTTTCTAAAAAAAACAATTTAAAATAAAGTTTTCTAAAAAAAAAACAATTTAGAATAAAGTTTTCTAAAAAAAACAATTTAGAACAAATTTTAAATATAAAAAGTAAAGATGCGGTAGCAATTTTTTAAAATATTAACCTTTTTCTTTTCCTGAGGTAGCAATTTTATGTATAGGTCAAATAAGAAAATGTAGCTAAAATTGAGAAAAATAATTAAACAATTAGAAATGTTAGAAATAGTTTGAGCAAATACTTAAAACTAATTATTAATAACTAATCACATTATTTTTAATGTCAGATTCTTAGCATAGTTGTCCTATTTACTTTTTAAGTTGACTCTATTCTCATTTTTTTTATAGAAATCTTATAAAAACATTTAGTACAACCTAAATCTGCATGTTGTATAACAATGGCAGACAAACCACCTTATTATATACGTAATGTTTCGATGGAAGATTTTGTAACTATATTAAATATAATTTATGGTGGAATTAAAGACAAATTTGATGGGGTAATTTAATAAAATATAGCATATCGCAAATAGTTTATTTAAAGAGTAAAAAGCATCATTGCTTTAAGATGCTTTGCCGCCGTATTGAATATTTTCATGATGAGACTCTGTTGATTTGTAATTGGTCTGTCCATTTATTTATTCTATCAAATTATATAAAAAAACAAAAAGTCATATATGCTGTGCTCTAAAATTCTCAATTTAATCTATATATAATATGGGAATCAAACTTCATCCAATGTTTTTGTTTGACAAACTTCATCCATATTTATTCCAAAGTTTGGGGACCATTAGTTACAAAAGTGAATTATTAGTTGATATGTTTGCTCATATTAAATATATTCATTCATTTTGGTATATTCCGTAAATAATTTACCACCATGATCATTTTGTATTTTCGTTGGTTAAAGCATATTGTGGCTTTATGACTATATACATATTTTACAAAATACAGTCTATAAATAATTTAATGCGGATTTTATTTTGTAATCTACTTATAAAGATTATAGTTATTTTTTCTGAACTATTGTTAGTTGGATAATCAACTTTTACATTTTAAGTATTTTACTACATATGCATCATATATGGATCCTAATCTAGTGTATATATCATGGATGCAGTCGATAATGTAATTAAGAATTATGATATTTTCTTAATTAAAAAAATAAAAGCAAAAGATGACTTTGAAACAATCAAGTAGTAAATCGGCATCTCAATAGATGTGGTAAGAAAACGGAACAATCTTTATCAATAATTCATGAGAGAGATTTGTTCTCTCTAGGTTTGTATCCCATTCTCTCTCTCTCATCGTTTGGCTATAAAAAGCCCCGACAGGTCTCAGTTTCTTCCCACATCCAAAGATAGAGAGATGTGAGGTCAAGAGTCTTGCTTTGAGTCCCCTAATATATATCATATATATGCATTTTTTATTGAAACACTATAAATATGCATATAAAAGTAAATTTATGGGTTAGAATCGCCTGTTTTTTGAGAAGACAAGGTGTCTAGTCTGGTCACAGACTCACATGCGCAGAGTATCGAAGTCAAGGTAAGGGGAGGTTACAGAAGAGAGTGAGCACACATGGTGGCGTTCTTGCATGCTTTTTTTTAAATTAGGGTTTCATGCTTGAAGCTATGTGTGCTTACTCTCTCTCTGTCACCCCTTCTCTCTCTCTCTCTCTTGAACATAGTTAATTATAGCTGCTAAATATCTCGACTGGGTATGATTATCTTTAAGTTTTATACTTACACTATCATCTCATGGATAAAAAGTAATTTGAGGTAACTTTTTGCGTAGAAGGTTATGTCCTGTTTTCATGAATTGCATATTGGAAAATTGTCCAAATATGGATCAACGCCTATATTCGATTTACTAACTATATGCGACAATCACTCGGACATTACACTCTACTATTACTTAAAGAAAGAGAGGGATGCAGGAAGTTTAAGAGCCTTGTTTGACGAAACAAACGACCGGGAATGTCTGCAGAAACGCTCCAAAGTTGTAGTACATGTCTCTACGAAACATAAAGATTGACAATATGGTTTACCTAGCTCAATAAGTGATTGGAGATATATATGAGACATTGTTTACGGCTTGTATGTATCACAGTATACAATTATAACTTAGACCATCTCTAATCGTATTCCTCTATTTTTACCTCTAAATAAAAGAATTTTATAATAGAGATAAATTTTTACTCTAACATATTTTTTCTAAAATACAAGTTTCAAATATAGAGAAAAATATAGAGAATGTTATTTTTTCTCTATAAATAGAGGAAAAATAGATAATTTCTATTTTAAAGAAGTAAATATTAAGATAGATTGACGTGGTTTGCCAGTAAATGTTATTATAGAGGTAAAATAGGAGTGTGGTTAAAGATAGCCTTAGGGCAGGGATAGTCAAATGTCAACCACTATATATGTTTCGCAAATATATAAATACAGACATATATCTATTTGGTTAATGTCTACTAGTGTATGTTTTCCTTCATTGTTTCATATATATAAATTTTAAACCTATATCTTTTTTTTCTGTAAAGAATACTCCTGTATTTTTCACAAAATGTGATATTTTGACAGATCTTTTTCTTGTTATATAAGAGTATCATTTTAGTTTTTAATCCATTTATATTTATTTTTAGTTTCATATTAATTTCAAATTGCATCGATCTTATAAATAATTTCTTTATCTTATAATATTATTAGTTAAATAGGTACAATTAATAAGAGCACAATATATTTTAATTATATTTTTTAATAACGTGAAAAATGCGGACTTTGATAAGAAGAGGAGAATATATATTACTTATGTTCCTCTTCATATTTTGAGAAGGAATAAATTTTAGAACTATAATTTTTAATATAAAAGAATGTTGAAAAGTTATAGGTAACAATATATTATCTGTAAAATGTTGTAGATTGTAAAGAATCAAAAGAAATTTATTATTTCCACTCATATTCTTGGTCCACGCATTTAAAACTTTGTAAAACATAGGGAGTATGAGAGACAGCTCCCGAATACACACAAACTATATACAGTATTTTCCATGTTTTATTGGTACAGAAATATGAAAGTAATAATTGCATGGTATATTGTTTAAACCAAAAAAAGGTTGAATCACATGTGATTTAAATTATGTAAATAATTAATCAGCTCATTAAAAATAATACTCATTACCTTACAAAATAATCTATGTTTTTTAAAAAAGTTATGTTTCAAAAAGAATGTATTTTTATTTTTTTCAATGTAATTTTTAAGGTAATTATGGAAAATTGAAAAACTTTAATTAAATTAATTATATTTATTGAATTTTGATTGGTTAAAAGTTACGAAAAATAGTGAATCACAAAAAATTATACATTTTAATACTAAAAATTTAATATGTGTGAAAACTAAAACATATAATTTTTGAAAACAGAGAGGAGTATGGATTTGTAAGATTTGTTTACGTTGTTGTTAAACATATTCTATTTTTGAGTGATTGTTAATTCAGAAAACTACGTACATGGAAATAGAACAGACAATAAACTAACTTTGTGATGTTTAAATAATTTAATGTCATATTAAGCGACTAAACTATTGTAATCTATGGCTCCGATACTTATGTAAACGGCAAAACGAGTGACATCTGAAAAATTCGATTTTACATTAGAAAACATTGAAAAAAAGCCATAGATCATTTGGATCCAAGTCTCAAAACATAATGCAATCAGATTTATACTATATAGATAATCTACTGATGTATTGATTTTCACTCTATATGTTTTTTTTTTATTCCTTCATAAGAAAATTCTCAAGACTCGTGTTGTGTTGTCTCAGGAATCTGCAAGGGAATGGGACTGTTCTCTTCTTTCTCTTCCAGACTCTCCACTTGTTTTTCTTCGACTTGGGAGGTTACACCGTTCTCTGATGCACTCGCTGCGTCGATGCTGATGGTCTTTGCTAGTTTGTTGGATGGTTCTGGAGAGGACGAAGCGGCTAAGATGCGACTTAGACCGTCGTATGCACTCTTGGCATCCATAACGATACTTGCACCACCTGGATAACACCTGCCAAAGCATGTGGCGCAATGTGGAAATACCACCTGTGACAACAACAACGAACGATTTAAAAAAGGAATTACTCCTAGCTAGTCAAGTAAACAGTGGCTACTAGCTCGTTACTTGGTGATATAGGGTTGAGATGAACATGTTGAAGTAGTACCTCGACAAAAGCTCGGCAAAGTGAGAGGAAGAGATTGGATTCATTGAGTCGAAGCATCCGAGTTGTGTTGTATCTTAGTAAGGAGTCAGAGACAGCCTGAAGTCCTTTGATCAATTCATGAGCAATCACATTCTTCAGACTTAGCGGGGCACAAGACGTAGTTCGTTCAAAGCAGCAGATACACCTGTGAGACATAGCCGAGATTAACAACGCAATCAGCTGAGAAAAGAATATCCAAAAGACATTTGTAACAATTCGAACACTCATCATTGGTTACATCATCCATACTATTAGAAAATTGATATTGTCTCACCGTTTATGAAAACTGCAAGAGGCGGGTGTTCCATCAAGTATGATGGAGGTTGTGACGTCATCTTTGCTGTCGTCATTAATACCACTTGATGGGAAGCCAACAGATGGTAATGGAACCCATCGATGTGAATCCAAAACTAACTGGGAGTAAAACATTTATGAATAATTTAACTGAGAAATTCAAGAGAGTATAACATGTGATTGATAAGAATAGGTGTTTTATGTCTGAGTTGAGTTCCATGCTAGAGAAAAAGTTGAAGTTTTATGTTTACCCACCTGGAAATTCTCAACTGCTGTGCTCATGTTCTTGGAAAACAAGTTTAGAACCGCCCTGTCGAAAGTATGCAAGTTCAATACCGATGAGCTTGTAAAGATATAAGTAGAGATTATGACAAAAAACAATAAAGAAGAAGCGTTACTCTTCAAAAAGAGGAGGAAGCAAGCCCCGGAAGTCTAGCCCAACCCAACCAAGCCCCATAGCACAGTACTGTGTTGTCATGAGAAGAAGGTAAATGTCAATCAGAGTTGCCAGAAGTATTCAATAGGAATATATGAACTGCAAAGAACTTAACCATGCACTGATCCAAAATATTTGATAGAGATCCTCCTTCAGTAATCTTTGGGAGCATAATTTTCAGAGTCTTCAGGTGCGATGTTATCTGATGCATGGCCCAGCTAAACAGAAGTCCACCATCATAGTTTTCTTCACTCCCCGATGTATCATCAGCAAAATAGCTCGATATTGATTAACTACATCAAATAGGTGCATTCTATGACAGTTTATCATGCCTTTTAAATACTCATAAGCATTTTTCTGGTCTAGATCCTCAAGAATTCCAGTGAGCCATGCCTCACGGCATCTTAAGAACTGCACAGACAAGAAAAATCAGTCAGAAGTGAAGGCATAGCTTACAGAGTAAAAAGCTCCATAAACCAAAGGAACACACAATGAGAGGACAATTCAAATTGGTTATACAGTGTGTCAAATAGTTCACCTGTAATCGCATCTCATACTCGCCAAAGACTCCTATTCGCCTTAAGTATCCAATAATCCGGAGACATTCTGGCAACTGAAATGAAGAGCAGCAATTAAAGACTGAGCCTCCAGATTGCTAAGCCTAACCATACTTCACCATGTACACAAACAAACTTGAATCACACAAAACCTGTATATTTGAGCGCAGTTTCTGGAGAAGCTGTGAGAGAAGTGACTGTGTTGTTTGTCTAACCTCTGCTGCAAGTGCTTGGTATAACAGGCAACCTTGAGAATAAGAGAAGATTGATTATTAAGAGCTAAAGCTTGAAGTTTCCGGCCAGAGGAGGGATAAATTTGATGAGAAACATAACAAAAAAAACTCACTTGGGATGCATAGTTGCAAGTTTCGTTACAAATGCTTCCAGGTCAAGAGCTTCGTCAAAATTTCCATTTCTCACGCATCTGATAAAGACGCAATAAGGGCATTTAGATGTTGCTTAACATCACATAACTCGTTTCTCTCATGAGAAGAGATTGACGGAAAATCAAATTTCATAGAGGTCAAGTAAGTAGTAGCTTACGTGTCCATAAGCTGAGGAATCTCAAGCAAGTCAAGAAGAGTGCTGTGATTTGCCAGCAAAGCTTGGTTCATCTTCCTCTTCTCCAGAATATTCTCCGCAGAATCTATAAATTCTGTGCAACCAGACGTTAGTTTTCGGGACTTCACCAATCTGCAATAGATCAAAAGCACAGAGCTCTAGCATCAAAATACTTTACAGGGGATTAACTATTTTTCTTTCCAAGGCTGCAACTGCTAAAAGTCAGATGATGATTTAAAAACCTATCTAGCTTTCTGAAATCATGGAAGCTCAAGCTACATTTCTAAACCATTGATTCATTCACCTATTCTCAAAACCTGCTACACTACAACACAACAAGTTCAATCTCACAACTTCTACAAAACTATAGAACCTGAAACAACGATGATTTATCAAACAATTGATTTCCAGTAACTAGTTTCGGATCCTAGCAACTGTCACTAATCGTAATCAAATCCAAAACCAGAGAGAGATATAACCACGTGAAGCAGTAGAACTTAACATACCAGAGACTCGAGATGCTTATCGATGGAGGAAACTTCGTGGCGGATCGGCGAGCAAAGCATCAGCAGCGGTGATAAACGCGCGGTAATTCCCAACCGCAACCTCTTGCATTTGCCTCTGAATCCGCTCCGCGTCCACTCGAAGCAGCTCCGGCTCCTTCAAATTCATTAAGATTCAGAGATCCATACGCACAGAGAGAATGTAAAAGAGAAGAGAAGAGAGAGAAACCTTGTGGAGACGATCGAGAGTGAAGGAGAGGAGCTCGGACACGTACGGTTGCTGAGAGGCGGAAGCGAGAGAGAGCAGACTCGCCGTCGTCTCCGGCGGAGACATCTCTCCGATCTCCGTTGCCATTCCGGATGGATCTCCTGTGGGGGCGATGCATTGAAATGCTTGTAGAAGAATGTAATACAGATCCAGAAACAACACTGAGGAGATTTCAACGTTTGGATCTAAAATAATCACTCTTTCTTTTTTATTTTCACCGCGTTTTTATTTATTATCATCTGTGTTATTTTAAAACCCAAAGCATAAGTCGATTTTACAGAGTCAGGCCCAAACAAATTGCCCACACAAAAGGAAAAGAACATTAATAACTTATTTAAAAATTATGGTAATTTTTAATTGGTGAAATTTTTTATTGGTAATTTTTAATTGTGAATTTATTCTAAACATCATTCATATCCTTGCAGATTCGTTGGCGGAATTAACCAAAAATTTTCTCACAGATTTATGAATATATTTATTTAGAGTCGATCTTTTTAACACAATTTAGAAGTCGAGTTTTAAAAATATAATAGGACGTAGAATGGCCGGAGATACAATAAATCGAATATTTAGATTCATATTTTTATCGGGGTGGATTTATGTTTTTTATTATTTTATTTTGATTCGAAGTTCCCGAAGTATCATAAATGTCCGGGCTATCCTTTAAAAAAATTGTAATATCCCGACCGGATATTCAATTTGAATTAAATACTTGAACTAATTAAATATAATAGTTAAATAATAATAATAATTTAAAACCATGGAAAATGTATATAATTTTTTTTTTATTCCTATGGTATATATTAAAAATTTCTTATATCTGAAAATAACCGGTAAATAAAAATTAACTTTACGTATAAAGGATATGTACTATTTTGAAATAATTATCAAAAAAATTACGGATTAAATATCCGGACAAAAATTAAGTAACTCATGAATTTTGACATAAATCTACATTTACTATCCGATCTGACATAATATTTAGATTTTTGGAGCTGATCTAAATCGGATTCAGATAATACTTCCAGCCCTACGAATGGGTTGTCACGATGTAAATCTAAGTAAAATGATAAACGCGATGTCGCAATTGATGAAAAAGCAATCATTGTTACACCAAAAATGTTAAACAAATAACAAATAAGTGGTATATACTTAACAACAGGGGAGTCGTTTTACACTAACGAATAGTTAAGGAAAATAGATAGAGAAAATAGGAAAAGAGAAGTCAAGAAAGAAGAAGAAGAAAGGAGAGAAGTGGCATTTGATGCCGTGTAGAAAAAGAAATAAGGATATGGGTTAGGATTCTTGCTGTCCCTTTGGCGACTGAGGCGGTGATGGTGGCGAGCCTTTTACATCGGAAGCAAGCGGTGGAGGTGTGGATTCAAAATAGTTAAAACGTGGTGGTGGGCGGCTGAATGACTGTGATTAACGGTGGAGGTGAAGAGTGTTTGTGAGGCGGGTGGTGGTGGCGGAGAGGATGATGAAAATGAGGGAGATGGAGGTGGTGACGGAAAGGATGACGGCAATGAGGGAGAATGGAGGTGGCGACGTGGACGGAGGAGGAAGAGCAAATGGTGGGACACGTGGGAGCACTCACTGATGCAAAGAGGAGTGAGGACATCTGTTTGATGGGACGGTGATGATGCTACGAGTATGCCCCCTATCAGCATGACCATGATGAAGAGACCCATTTTGATGATGTAAAAGGTTGTGTTTGGAGTGGAATGTTCATTGTTTAGTATAGTTGTGTCCGGACATTTATATATATTACCATGCAGGTGTTACACATGTCAATATACTAGCTAAAGTGTCGATGTGATTTTATTTTATTTAGTTAAAGACAAGGTTCTAAAAATTCGGTCTAGATAGAGTCTATGCGGCAACTCAATCATATCCGAAACGATTTTTCCTAAAATCCGATTTACACTGTTAATTTAAGCAATAACGCTAGTATAAATTCACAAATTTGTCTAATTTTTTTTGTTTTGCATATCTAAATTTGATCATTTTTCACAATAATTTATATTTCTATCTAAAAATTAAAACATTTCATATCATATATATATATATAAACATCAATAATTTGTTAACATCTAGATTTCGCTTAAACCCGACTAATCTACCTATTTGGTAGTCCTCTATAATACGTCTAATTACCGTTTAACGATTTCTTTGAACATTGGTTAAAGATATTCCTTTCCCAATGTCTACTCAAAAAACAATCTAATGCTTTTGGTTACGTCATTGTTCTTTTATACCTTTGCTTTCAAAGTTGGATTTTGTATCAATTTCATTCTTAAGATATTGACAGCATTTTCAAACTTTGCTTTGCACAGAAGAAAAAGAAAGATTTTGTATGTATCATAAATTCATATACATTTGACTCATTCTCCATACCAAACTTTCTTAACCGAACAAGCTCTGGAACTATGTCCTTTCCAAGATCTGGTCTATCTTTCTTCCTTAGCTCTGCACATTTCAGACACAGTTTAGCAAAAACCATAGCTTCTTCAACAGGGCCAATCAGTCACCACCGGGTCAAGTACATCCTTAAAAGCTCTTTACTAATCGCCCTCGACACAAGATGAGCCAAACCCATTGGACTCTTTGCAGTGATGATCTGAAGCAGCATTATCCCTAACGAATATACATCTGATTTCGTGGTTAACTTTCCCGTTTGCTGGTACTCTGGGTCAATGTAACAGAACGTTCCCTGCTGCAGATGTCATGTGGTACTGTGTCACGGTATCAGCCACTGACGCTGGGACTAACCGAGCTAACCCAACGTCACTGATCTTGCTCACGTAGTTTCTATCTAAGAGTATGTTGGCTGGTTTTAAGTCACGGTGAACAAGTGGCTCTGGCTTTGTTTGGTGAGGAAGGAGAGTGAAGTAGCGATCTCTGCTGCTATTTGGAACCTTTTCCTCCAAGAAAGAGGCGGCGAGTTACCTCTACGAAGAGTCTATCCTCTAAGCTTCCATTCTCCATGAACTCATACACCAAGCAACCCGTATTCAGGACACGCACCAAGGAGAAGAACCATGTTAGGATGTCTGATGCAACTTAGAACCTCTACTTCTTGGTTAAACTGTTTCTTTCCTTGACAGCATCATGTCTCAGGACTTTAATAGCAACAGGAGTGTGATCAAGTGTGCCTTAAAGACTGGTCCATATCCACCTTCTCCTATTTGTCCTGTTGCTCGCGAATCTGGCAGTAGCCTCTTCAATCTCTTCTATAGAGTATCTTCTGTACCTGACATCGTTCTGCACCAAAGCATTAAGAGCACGGTCTTTCTCCCTGTGATTCTCTTCTTGCTTTCATCTCTGCTTGCTTCCTTCTTTGTCCTTCCAACTCTGCCATCCTCTGAGATTTCTCAGCTGCTTCCATTGCAGCTTTGCACTTGGCCTTCTCTGTCTCTGCAACAGCAGAGCTGCCTCTTCAGCACTCCTGGCTTCCTCAAATCTTCTAGCTTCTTCCAATTTCCACTTGTTAAGCTCATTGCCTAGAGGGAAATAAAGTCATTAGAATGGAGCATGAAAGCATCCTCTCTCATCAACGTAGCTATGCTAAGTAGCCTTCTGTTTTGCATTTAGTGGCATCCTTTGCAAGGCTGAACTGTACATGTCCATGGTTTGCTTGAGTTTCAAGCTTTAGCCTTTTCATCTCAGCTTCAACATCCTCTCTGCAAATAAGCATCCAACCATTTAATCTTATTTCCTAAACTCAATATATCATTATTGCTATAGAACTCTTTAAACATACATTTGGTTGTGAAACTGATTCATCAGAAGAACTAGAAGAACCAATGATATCAAAATTATGAGCAGATAGATCAATGGAACCCATCATCCTTTCCCAAAATCCGGTTCATCAAAGTTCCTTTGACCCATTGGCTGGTTAAAATCATAATTAAAGTCCACTGAACCATTAGCAGCAACTCTTGTGTCTTTCTCTCACAGCCATTGAACCATTATCATGAGGATGATACCTCTCTGGTGTTATGTTTCTTGCATTACGGCTGGCCCCTACAAAGGCTCAAGAGAGTCATGTTGATGACAAACAACTTATTAATAAAGAGAAAAAATCAAGTTGGTTTACAATGATACCTAGGTAAGTGATGATGGTCTTGGTCAGGATCAGGTAGGTTTTGGAGATGAAACGTAGGTGCACGAGGTGGGACAAGTGTATTGGTGATAGGTCTTTGAGCTGCACGTGCGGACTGGACTTTGCCTTTAGAGATGACATAGACGGAACAAAACTCAGGTGTTGATTTGAGAACGGAAGCTGCAACGTCATGGTGATTTAGTGAACGTTGAGAGATCTTGCGAATGGGTTCTTTGAAGATGTTGATCCAACACGATGTTGCTCACTAGCGTTATTGTTAACGTAATCCAATATTGCTTTCGCAACGTCCGGTATCATCTAGTATAACTCCTTCATTGAAAATCTAAACACAAGAAGACAATCAGTTACTAACTAGTGTTTTGTAATGCATACGTTAAAATGTTTGCATCTATTCTATTAAAACATGATTCATTAATATAGTGTATATCAATAATTATATTATAATATTATCTATTTACAAATAAACCATATATTTTTTAACTGCATCTAAATATATTTTTATAATCACCACTTTATTTCATAATTTTAGGGACCCACTAACTTAGGGCATGATTATTGGGTGGATTTTAAGGTTTCTTAAGGGGAGAGAGACCCACCAAAACCCAAAAACCAGTTCTCAAAATCTTAATTAAGAATATTTTTTCATGGTTTTTTACACTATTTGCAGACCACACTGACACGTGGCAACCTGCGGTTGTAGCACTTTTTATTTTATTTTAAATCGATTTTTTTTTAAGAAATTCATTTGAGTTTTGGATTAATGAAGGTCTATATAATTGGGTTATTGACATATTTCATATAATTATTAAAAGTTAAAATAAATTAAATTAATATTATTACAAAATATTATGCAAAAGATAAAATATAAAAATAAAATTTCTCAAAAATAATTTAAAACAAAAAATAAATTAGTCCTTTCAAAAATCTAGTGAGATAGTAAAAAAGATACGTACCCCTTTTCGCGCACAATAACCTCTGTAAGGAATAAAAAGTTTATTTAATTCATCGTTATCAACGTTTTCCTCCATCTGTAACAAACATCATTTCTTTGACTTAATCCATTTCAGAAAGATGCACTAAAAAAACTTAAGGAGATAAATACGTACGGTTTGAGTTTTTGACACGAACGTGGATAAGAATCATGTTGGGATTGTTGATCTGATTAAAGAGATGATCGACGGTCCAACGAACAGCGAAGTGACTGTTCTTGTCTTTGTCAATGGCGACCACCGTCGAGTTCACTGGTACATGCCCATCTTCTGATGGGAAACGAACCATAGTTTATGAATCGATCTAACAGAGAAGCTCTCTGAGAATCCCAACAAGAATAGTTATACATGTAATGAAATGATATTTCAGGTGTTATCAGACGTAGTTCGTGTATGGAAACAGAAGAGAGGAGAGGAAAGAAGAAGAAGAGAAAGAAGATGGTAAGCTTCTTTCTCTTCTTTGGTCAAACTTTCTCTCCTCTCTTCTTCCTGTGGGTGTGGGTGATGCTTGAAGACTATTAACTAACTTTTTTTTTTCCTTAGAACGAAGTCAGCGAAAATACCGGGAGTCAACGATTTATTAACAACCGTTGTTTCTAAAATTTACTCTTTTCAAGGTGGTTCTCTATTTCTTGCTCACATATTGTTAGGTTTTAAAAAAAATCTAGAATGCAAATCTTTTTTCTTATTCTTTAATATGGGTTTGGATAAGGAAAAATTAGAGTAGATTTTTTTATTTAAAGGCTTAAAATTTGAGTAGATAAACATGATAAATCAAAAGTTACTATATATTCTACTTGTTTCAAATTAATATATGTTTTCAAATTTCCACATATATTAATTTTTAATTATAAATATATTGTCTTTTTTGTTTAACTATTCTTGTAATTTTTAATCAGTAGAAAGGCAGTAAATATAATTAATGTCGATGAAATTAACAATTTATAATTATTATTTATATACATTACATTAAAGATTTTTAAAAAAAGAAAACTGTAACTAAGGGAGTATTAAATAATTATGAGATAGAGACGAAAAACCTTTTTATATGCATCTTCACTTTCATTGTGCTATGTTGTCGTTCAACTGATTTTTACTATTTATATAACAACATCCCCGATGTGTCACTCTCTCATGCATCTTTAACATAAATTTATAATTATTCTTTTAATAGCTAGATAAATTATAGTTAATATCACTAGTTTCAACTTATATTTAGACTATTCATATACATAATATAAAACAACATTAAATGATTGATTAACATCGTCTGAATCCGTCCATGGGATTAATGTGATGTTTTGAACAAATTATAACTTTCTAAAAAAAAATATGAACAAATTAATACAAAATTCTTTGAAATAAATTGCACACCCTTTTTATTTTCACTGAACGTTTTTTAAAAACAAAAAAAACAAGTCATATAAATTATAAATTTTAATTGATGTAATAACTATTAATAAACTCTTACGAGTTAAACTATATTAAAGAATTATGCAAATTATCTTTTTATGTTCACGTTATTTATTATATATTTATAAT
Source organism: Moricandia arvensis (assembly GCA_905132765.1). Taxonomy (NCBI): domain Eukaryota; kingdom Viridiplantae; phylum Streptophyta; class Magnoliopsida; order Brassicales; family Brassicaceae; genus Moricandia; species Moricandia arvensis. Next base: position 2,991 of record CAJHQP010002821.1, on the reverse strand, counting down.
ATATATTTTGTAGCCTATTTACTAATATATAATGTTATTATCGTTAAATAATTAATTTACCCTGTACAAAGCGGAAGTCTTAACTAGTAGTGTAGTATAATATAACAGTTGTACACATTGCCTTTGATAAGACTGAGAATTGATAATCTTATCTGATTGATGATAAATTGTCACATTTTTTCTTCATATATCTATACCGAATCATTAATTTAATTCTTTTATTGTTACGTACATATTCTTTTTATTGTACGTACATATCTAATTCAATCTTTTTGTATGATAAATGTTCATGATTGGTCTGAATCTAATTCCACTGGGTAGCCAAGCATACCGCATTAGTGGAAAAAACTGTCCACTAACACATCAGTTCAGAAAGTACAATACCACTGGTAGCCAAGCATATCGCATTAAGTTGGTTTACCAAAACCTGATCAGATACTCTTAAGGCTTTTTAATGATACATAAGCCATAGGTTATGGTAATCACTAATTCACACTCAGATATAAGCTCCATTTATACGCACTCCAGCCCTACTAATATTGGTACGTTTGGTGCCTGAATGCTCATAGACAGCATTAGAGATAGTACCTCAATATGAAATACACTTGAACCATTAACTAGAAAATACAATGAGAAGATTGTCACAAAAGAGAGCCAGATTGAAACAGAGAAAAATACTCTTATTTGAGTCTTAGAACACCACAGCACTTAGTCTCATACATTCCTACTCGTGAATCAAACATCACATTACTAAAACCAGAGGAGAAAACTAGGAACTCAAAGCAACTTGGACTTGAATAGTCTTTGGTTTCTTAGCTCAGGAGGAGGAAGCTTCTCAACCGTCACCTTCAAAAACACCATCATGACAAACCGCAGAGATCTTGTCCAAATCCGCATTCTCAGGCAACTGAAACTTCCTCATAAACTTACCCATTCTCCTCTCATCCTCACAAACTTCACACCTTCCTTCTCCTTGTTCTCTCTCTGCCTCTCTCCACTCACCACAAGCACATTCTCGTTCTCCACCTGAACCTTGATCTCCTCTCCTTTGATCCCAGGCATGTCCACCACGAAAACGTACGCGTTCGGTTGCTCCATCACGTCTGCTGGTGTAGCCGCCATCGCCTTTGCGTCTCGCATGTAAGCTCTCGATGGGTTGTTGCGGCTCTTCTCGTTCTGTTGTTCCTCGGGGCTTCGAGCATGTCTTCGAGGATTGAGATTATTGGGAACCTTCCAAAATCCATTGTTATATTTTTAGTGTTGTTGTCTTCTTTCTTTTCTTTGATTTGGTTGATGGAGATTGGTTGAGAGTTTGTGGGATTTAAATAGGAGTGGAGATGGATTTTTCTAGAGGGATGTAGACTCAGACAGAACAGTCTTGTCTGATATTTCAGTTCGAAGCACTTCCGTATTGTTCTAGAAACGTCTTGATCGTTATCATATTTCGTTTGGATAAATGTTGGCAATCCTATCTGTAATGATTTTTTTTATCTATATGGGCTTTTTAAAAGTATTACTTAGGTTAGGCCCATATTTTAAAATAGGAAGAGCTTAAATTATTCGGTTTGGTACTATTTTTGTGGAAAAATAGATTGGCTAATGATGATTATTAGAACTACGGTTGGATTAAACAAATTCCATGAAACTTTTCAAACTTTGGAATATCTTAAAACGTTTATGTGACAATCCTTCCCACGGATCCATGTTCGCAGATTTGTAGAGATAGACTCTAATCCATCACTTGTGAGTTTCACTAATGCTCCATAGAGGTTATTAGTACGTTTGACTTTTCTCGAAACCAATACCTCACTCTTTAACAACTTTCACACATGGACAAGTTGCCACTAATTGACTTACATATCAATTGGTGACAACTTCTTCTGTTAGAAGGTTGTTAAAGGTAAGCTTTTAGGTTTGAGTAATGCTAAGCACAACAATAACTTACATGTGAAGTCAGTAACGATTTACATGTGAAAAGTTAGAATCGGTGTTTTGCAGGGCTGTGAGCTTGAATCTTAGTAATTTTCAACTTGACTAATCACAAAGCAATGAAGAAAGACACGAGAGTACAGTAACTTTTCCTTTTTTTGTTATCTCTTTGTTGATCATATAATCAGCTAACTGACTCTTGGTTTTTAATCATTTATTCATTTCTGGACAAGTCTTCCGTTGATAAACAGCGGCGGGGAGATCTCCACCAGCTTGTAGACTTGCAACGTCTAAATTCTAAATGAATGTAGTACATCTTGAGATGTTTGTCTTTACATTGTGTGAGTGAGCACAATACTATGCAGAGAAAATAAATAAATAAACTTTCATGCATGATGATTGATGACCATAATGTATATAAAGGTGCTAACTGTGATAACTCATCACATAGTAAAATTTAAGTATATGTATTGTATAGAATTCCAAAAAAGAAGATATTGTATAGATATACATTCATTCCTATCATAGAATATTTAAAAATGGATTAAAAATAAGATTTGAAAGTGATATAACATAAGGCTTTGTCAGGCTCTAATTGATTATAGATGATCCGTGGGAGAGACTCTTGAATGATCATAAAATAGAGTTAAGAGAGGGGGCTAACAAAAACATTCACTTCTCGTCTTTGGAGGAGACACATGGCCCAAGTCCTATAAGGTAGACTGGTCCATTCATCAACCCCCCTTACCTTCTGTGAAAGAACAAGTGCCGTACGCGTGTGGTGAGGAGGCCCCGGCCCGCTCGTGGAAGGGTCCCATAAAGAAGAAACACAGCAATGCTTCACGTGGCAGGTCACGTGTAGGAGGACCCCACACAGACACAGTTGAGAGCTTCACCGCGTTGAATGAATCTTTTCCTCTCTTTTTTTTCTTGTGTGTGGTGTGTGTGTGTCAGCTCTTATTGTCTCTCCCTGAGCAGCTGAATCTCTGACTCTCCCCGTGCGATTTTTTTCTTTCACTTTATTATTAGTTCTGTTTTCTTCTCACACATCCCTATAACTTA